>MNPL01011361.1:2660-28278 GCA_002081605.1 Tropilaelaps mercedesae
GCATGAAAGAAGAGGCTCGAATTTGAAAGTTTTGTATATCGAGGGAGACGGCAATTTAGCCGCCACCCGCAAGCCTCTACCGGGCCCCATCCAACCCCGACCAGCAGCTGCCGATCGCGTTCACGTTCGAGGCGCTAACGACTGCTATTTCCACGTTCATGACGTAAACCGTTCTCGCTGGACTTCTGTATTGGACGTCCACCGTCCCGGCCGACCGTTAAGCGTCCGCCTCAGTCGACGAATCGGTTAGCGCAACGGGGCCCTAGCCATTCTCATATCGTGTAAAGAAACGATAGGGTGTCATCGTTGAACGTGAGCGACGCGACCATATCGCAAACAAACAAGCGTGTGTTGTCAGCCCGTGCAGCCATATTGAGCCACAGTTCTTTCGACTGCTGCTTTTTCGACATGTGCCATCATAATCAGTCCACCGGGTCGTCATCTTAGGCGGAGCGGCGAAGCGTAAACTTACGTTCGATCTCGAGAGCCTCACGCGCCTTGGTCTCCGCTGCGGTAAGAGGCGCCAGCGACTACGATCACTCGAGACGTCGATGAGGGAGTCTGCTGTCCACGTATATGCCACAACAGATGACATACACAAACAAATGACAGCCAAATCTGTCTCCCGCTGTGGCCTGCTCTGTGAAACGGGCTTGCTCACAAATAATTAACTGCTAGCCAGTGAAGAAACTCGTGAGTATGGCTTGGGTTGGCGTTGCTTGCCGTGCGTCCATTTCGTCCTTTTTGTGAAGGATTTTTCTACTTGCATTAAATCTATTCTCTCCCTTTATTTCCCTTCCTTTATGCGCCTCCCAGAAAGGGTAACAAACCTTCGGCAAGCCACATACCGGCGGTTGTTCGCTGGCTCCACTAACGGTGTGGACGATTGTTCACCCACCGCAATTGATCCAAAGGACAAGCAAGTTTGTAGCTTTTAATGTGGGTTTTGGGTATTAACCTGCGGAAACGTGTGCTTATCGTAAATGAATGCACATAAACTGCTGAAGGGACAGTTTAGATAAAGGGCGGACAGCGTTTTCGGCAAAAGCTCTCAACACCGACTTCGTGAGGTTGAGTGTTGCTCGGGGAGAAAACACTACAGAGCTAGTGAATCAGTGCTCAACCGGAGCTTTTGTGATCCAGCAGAAATTTAGGATGAAGGGACAGCCCTTTTATATAAAAAGGCTGTTTCTTCATCCCGAACGTCAGATGGCCAAATGAGTCAGATGAAAGAGGCTTAAAAAAGGGACTTCATTCACTTGGATAAAACAGGGTGTTATTAAATACACGTTCACTCACAACAAACAACGACAGATAAGCATAATTGGGAAGAGTTGAAAGTCATTTAACTCGTTATAGTAAATACGAACGCTTTAGAAAACCTCTTAAGTCTTTTTACAGAAAAGAAAAAAATTATATATAATTTTCTTCTCTATATATACATATATATATAAACCATAATGATAGAGTTGCTAAATATAGCTACTTGACTAATACACCATTTAAAAACTAATTGAATGCACTCGCACAAATCTTGTTATATATAGGACGTCTATTGGCTCTAACGCAAGCAGTGGTTACAATGTTTGTTTGGACGAGCAGGCTTAGAACGTTTGACATAGAGGTTCGCACGAGAATAAGAAATATTTGTTAGTAAAATGCAGGTGAACCAACGCCTACAGTCGATTTCAGGGCATTTAGCACTTCCGAGCCACACCGGTCGCAAAACACTAGCTGAAGAAGGCAACATTTATGGTTCAAGTTAAGTAGGCTGGCGCGTACTATTTCGGCAACTTGGGCTCTTAGTAGAAAAATTACATAGCTAAGTTTCAGGGGTCAAAATTAACTGAAGGTAAAAACTAAAAAAACACTACTTAAAATTTAATTACAGTAGAGTATAAAGATAACTGTGTAGTCGAATAGAAGGCACACGGTAGAAAAATTATATAGCTTGGTCTTTTGGGAAAAGGTAAACTTATGGCCATACATTAGACAGTATCTCTTTGAAACATTATTACTATTAGTGTAATTATTATTATCATTATAGCATTCCTCCCCAGACGGTCAGGCTAGCATTATGGGGCGTAGGCCCCTGGCTTCGAAAAGAGGATATTTAAAAACAGCCCACTTATATAATGGATCTGCATTATGGCCTCAAAACTGCTGTCGAAGAGCCAAAGCCGTCATCTCGATCAAAATAAGACACGGTTTGCTCTAATCAATGCTAGATCGACCATTAGCAGGCCCGCTGCTGGGTCCCCGCGCGATGCCGCTTGGGTTTCGGCTCGCTCAGGTGGACCCCATTGACTGACGGTACAATTCTGCTAAATATGCTTTGGCAATTTAGCATTCACTGCGCACTAGAGAGTCGAATAAAGTTATAGATGTGTTATAGATGTGGAGAAGCTGGGCATCACGTGAAGGACTGCAAAGGGAGGGAAATATGTCTGTTCTATAAGTAGGAACCGTACATGTCGGGAAGCTCATAGTGGTTCGTCTATCAAAAAGCCTTGAGGTGTATGCGAACTAACATTGCGCAAAAACTTTTTGAAAAGCCCTAGAACCCAAGGACTGATTGCCAATGCAAACATCTCGCAGGTTGTAAAGCTATGGTAACACCACGGGATCATGTAGGTGGAAAAAGTGAAAAGACTAGAACGGTTAGGGTACGTATTTAAAAATGCACCAAGAGTAGACACAGGCATCCCAACCGAGAACCACATGACAACTGTAGAAGAAGTGATATTCGATAACAAGAAGACAAACAATAGATCAAATTGATTCAAGTTGTTCAGTCAAATTTAAAGCGGGCAAAAGCGGGCCATGTCTTCCTGGAGAAGCTGGACGCGAAAAAAGGAGTTGACATCTGTTTACTGTCAGAGCTAAACAGAAAGATCGCATAGAAGAAGGAGGCATGGCTCAAAGACAGCGAAATCGATGCAGCCTATGGACAAAGAATTGGGTGGGAGTAATGGTTATTGAAGCAAACAACGGGGACGAATGTACATAGATAACGGTACACAGGGCCACAACCCTCTTCTGCTATTACTTTTCACTAAATGGAACGAGAAAGAAGTTTCAGAAGTTTTTAGGAGAATCGCTGAAAGTTATTCTTTATAGAAAAGCATTAGTTTAATCGTAGTAGCGAAAGACTCAAACGCATCAAGTCCACAGCGCAAAGAAATCCGAAGAAATCTACCGAAATCTACCGAAGAAAGGCTACCGAAAACGGGGCTTGCGGTAACAAACAGTGGGAACAGTAATTATAGATTAATCGTGCGTTTAATAGAGCTGGGAAGACAAACACATCAGGATCTGCCTGACTTGCCGCCTTGGTAAACGTGGAGACTCGGTAGGACGAGGCTTATGATGGAATAATGAAAGGAAATAATGAAATGGAATAATGAGAGGAAATAACGAAAGCAAATAGTGAGATCAAATAATGAAAGGAAAGATGAAGAATGAGAAAAGTATGCAGCATGGTTTTTGAAGGAAGGATGATTTCCAAAAGACCACGATACAAGGGCGATCAGAAACGTTTCAGAAGATCTAAGGAAGGCCCAACGAATATTGACAAGTCAGACCACCAGGCCGTACCGGAGGGTGTCTGCCAGCGTCCTACTGGTTCTGGCCTGACTCTTGACATAAAATCTCGAAATCGGTGTGAAGAGGAAAAGATATGTTGACCCCAATTTGAATCTAACAGAAGCTCACCTGGAAATTCTACGCAGGTGGCAGGAAGGATAGACAAACTCCTCCGTAAGAGAAGGCGCCAAAGAACAGTGGACCTAAGGCAATCATTCCAAGCCTAAAGGGAAAGGATCTACTGGACAGCTCGGAGGCTCGTAGGCGGGACTGGTTGAAGTAACGCGATGAGTAGTTCCAGCCAGTCTCTATCCTAGAAGGTAGCGTGGGTTTTAGTGCTGCAGATCCACGCTCAGCGGGAGCTTCACGCTGTGTGGCAAATACAAACCTGTGAAACTACTAGAACCACTCTAAAGAAAGTACTTCGTCAGCACCCTGTGCGATAAAACCAGACTAGCGAACGTTACAATCGCCTTCACAACGAATATCGTCGGCAATTCGAGATTGCTTGGGAATCCGCTCAGCGGCGAAATCCCCGCTGGCGTCGACGGCAGCAGGGATCGGGTCGTGTGTTAGCCTAAGGCGATTTCACGGGTTCGTGCCTCTTCGAAAAAGCAAGCTGTCAGGTCGTGCGCCGTTCGCGACAGCGTCGTCCCATAGCCCGTTGGAAGCAGCTCCCCCGCTAGCTTGGCGGATTTCGATAGCGTTTTTCGTACGGTGTGGTTAGGCAGGAACACATAATCGGTTGTTAGCTCGCGCGGCAGAGGTTGCTCTAGTAAAAAATGCTTGGGTATGTAATATGATTGTATAATTTTCGCATCCTGGCCTTCGCGAGTGTGGCCTTGTACAATTCTTATCGGCGTTCTCGACCCCGGCTCAACGTACAACGTTGGCAGGAGCGACGACGGGGTAAATGCACTGACTAACTGGATGTGCTTTGCATTTTGCTCCACAACTGCCCGGCACGAAACAACCTCCTTGAGAATATACACCCTAGAACCTCTCCTTCCATGTTAGAAAATACGCCGGATTATACTCAACATAGGCATGTGGCAAGTCGTCTGTTTCGGCATCCGGCCTAGCTGCAGGCGGAGGTAGGACTAGCAAATTGCCTGCCGTTGCATTGCCCATAAGTCGAACCAGGCGTCACTGTTCAGGCGAACGAAATTTTCCGGTTTGCTGCAAACATTTGCCTTACCACCCGTTTTTCGTTGTGTTATTGGCCCGGTTCTCAATGCTGTGCGAATGTTTCGATATGTAGACTGGTAGCACCGTGTTAATCATTTTGTTTCGTTGTTAACGAAGAGATGCTACGAACGCTAGAAGCAGAGCAGTGAGCCATGATTGGGAGTCGTTTTTGCGCGAACTACGCGTTCTATAACGGGTGCTGTGTACCGCGTTCGGGTGGAAAGCGGTGCACGTGTCTCAGCGGTGGCTGTGCGACCAGCTAAATTATATCCGTTGCTCAACCTTGATCCTTTTTCATTTATGTGCCCACTCCTAAACAGCGACAGCATCCAGTTTCAAAAAAATCACGTCTGTATGACGAGGACCTGCAGTCAGAGTACGAAGCAAGACGCCACTGTTGTTGTCTTCAATTCACTTAGCCCTATGTGAATCTGTAAAACAACATCTCTGTTAACGTGGAACAGACGCATCTATGACGATGAAGAGCGTCTCGTTTCTTTATCTCTCTGGAATGAGTGCTCTTGACAAACTTTGAAAATATCTTCAAGTAGATTTCAGACATTGTCATGAGCCACTCACACTCGACTGCCATATTAGTATTGTAATAGACAAGTAAATGAAACTGTTTTCAAGCTACATGTTCTCCTAGATATTTATTTAAAATTGTTGTATTACTTCGTTTAGGTGGTTCATTATTATTATTTTTATCATTATTATTATTATGTAAATTATTCATAGAGGGAAAACATGAGATTCGCTTAAGCAATATTTAAAAAACAAACGTCATGTGCCTGAAGTCTAGGCATTGCGCACGAGGCACGGAGATCCCGACCGCAAAACTACCGGCTCATGCTTATCTGAACTATGCCATAACGGGCTATCGCATGAGGCTCGCGCCACGTAGAGTTTAATTTTTTTAATAGCCGAATGGCGGGCATGAAACCGCGTCGTTACGAGGCTGCATATAATTTGACCGCCTTTCAGAATGGTGCAATGTTACGATGGTCTACGATAGAGCGCTTGTCGAGCTGCGCAGTACATCTACTGCCCTAGACAGTGGCTGCACTGTACATGGTGTTATTAATCGATGACCACGCAGGCTGATTGCTGTTGCTCTGACACGCTTAGCCATCGAGTCCAACGACCGGATGCAACGGCCGGAAAGGCTTGTAGGTGTTGTTCCACTCCCGCCGTTGCACATTGGAATATATGCGTTTCGTTTTGCAAAAAAATACAAAAGTGTCACTGGTCATTAAATGTTGGCTGGCGGTTAGCCTTGACAAGGTTTGGCTCTCCTAGCCGGTGTCGCCTTGACGTACAACGCATCTACTTTCATTTCAATGAACAAGGCGGCGGAAATGGTGGAAGGGTTACATCTAGCATGCGAAAAATATTGGTCCAAACCATGGAATACAATCTTCGTTTCTCCACCAATCAGAGGTTTAGCTTTGCTGTGTGCCATCTCAGCATTCTGACCGATATTCGCTTATTGCCCTAGAAAAACGAGATTATATAAACAACATAACGAATCTATAATTCGTAAGTACTTGCATGCCCCAGCAGAGAGACACAGAAAGTCATAGCTCCACGTAGATAACCAGGGAGGGCTGCATTACGCCTGCTCAAAGAGATCGCTTCCGCCAATGCTTTCGAACACCGTGGACGCGCAACCATCCCGCGAGGACCAGCTCAACCGAATAAACGTAAAAAATCTACGAGATCCACACGTTCGGTATGATCCAAATCACGTTCTATGTTGGCTAGAAGGCCCCTGTGAGCCCATTGCCGACTACGGGTTCTGCAGCAACTCTGCCGGTGCGCGCCTACTTCGTGCCGGGCGACATAAGGTTTCAGAACCAGGATCCTAAGGCCAAATCGATCAGTTTCAGCCAGCGTCGGTAAAGTCCGAGTGGCACATGAAGCCAGGTTCCACAGTGCCCATTTTGGCCACTGTTGGTCACCTTGCCAGCACGGACCCAAAGGAACAGCCCGTTCCGGCGAAGTATGTACGGGAACATGTTTGCCGGAGCGGCACCTGCCCTGTACAAAGGACAATATCTACTCATTCGTGCCGGCGTATTGTATAACGACGCCACTGCCAAAAGAACTTGAAAGCCAGTCCTTACATATTAGGTATACGTTGGGTGAGCCGGTCGCGCATCACGTATTGGTGTCGAAAAAAGCCATGGGCCTGAAGTACCGCATGCTCGAAGAGGCCCGAGTGAGAAACAAGTACCTGACGAGGGGCGTCTCGCTTTGCGAAGTTAACTGACAATCCTGTACCATTTACGGCACAGCTGGGACTGTTTAGCCAATCTGCGGTGATAGCCATCGGTGCGCTGGTAACGGCCACGACGATGTCTGTGACAGAATATCCTCAGGCAATGGTTCTAATGCAAGCCGCTCCTTGCCTGCCAGGGCGTCTCGTCTTGCAAGTCAGTGCATTCTGAGACAATGCAGTCAGCTCGAACTAACCAATGGTCATCGTTTGCGATCGGAACGATCAGTGCCGATATGTGGATGATGTCGAGTGAAGTTTCGCGGGATAAGAGCACTCCGACCGCTGGCCAGAAGATGCGGAGCGCGAATAAAAATGATAGGTTAGAAATTTAGCACTATTCGAGTTGTACGCAAACTGCTGTCACTACCAGCTGGAGATAGTGAGCTGCCGAAACTGCAAGAGCGCTGCAATCCACGATCTCAGGTCACGGCTTCAACGCCTTCAAGGCAGCGACAAGAATAAATACGTTTTGTCGGCGATTGGGTTAGTATCTAAAGAAGCCAGCACAACTTAACTTCCGATCTGGCGGCTTTTTAAGCAATAGTGGCAGGCGACATACGGGTTGACCCATTGTAGCATTAACTCACTGATTTGGATTGGCTTTGTAGCACGAGTTCAAATACACCGTAGTGCACAATGCCAGTCCTTATTACGTTTCAAATTCGCTGCAGGTATATATATATATATATATATATATATATATATTAGATCGGTCATTACTCCACCAATGCCAACTACTAAGTGGGATGTTTCCCCACAAATAGTTCTCTCAAAGTATGTTCTCTAAAACAAATGAGTCACAAACAACGCTTGGGAACTCCGATATTCAGTATGCAAATAGTAACCTCGTTAGTTGATTATGTCGCCACTGTCACTGCTGAATTCTTTCCAAAATTGACTGGAGATAACTGTGACTGCAAGAGTATCGGCAGTGTTACCGTCGATGACATGTTGGCGAGTCAATAAAAATATATTTACACTAGATCTTTTAGTTTAATTCCTATCACTAATCACTAGTTTAATTAGATCCAATACCGAGACTGTATCGCATGCAACTTTCTTTAGTAATAGCATCGATTTAAAAACGTCCAAAATAATTTTGAAGTTTCAGGGTCTAATTACAAATTTTTTTCCTTACATTTACGCTAGGAAAATATTACACAGTTTGCTGGAGAAAAGTCAGTTCAATTTAGCATTAGCCCAATTAATATAGGTACTCTTCGAGAACAGCAACGAGGATGACGCATTTTTTCACGCATAATGCCGAAAACTTTTGATAATGCCTTATTCAGCCATTTAGTTGATAAAATTAAAGGATTACTAACCTTTTAAATATAGGTAAAAGCTGTCACCTGGTGCTCCCTATATACATACCTGTGTAACATTCGAAAACTCGTCAAGGTACCTTTGCGTAGCTGGCTTTTTGTACTAGTTATGCCTCCACCCGTCGTAAAGACAGAAGTTGATGAAGGTCATAAATTGCAAGGACATTGCTGTTCTGGTATAGTTTGGTAATTGACTTCAGGTATAGCCAAGTATGCAATCTATTAAGTGAACTGCAGGTTTCAAACAGCTGACCTGCATGCACTTCAAGAGTTTACAGTGAAGGATGCGTGTTACGATAAATCGCCCACAAATTATTTTTATCAAGATTTATGTCTTGCAAAATTGGGTGAATGATGCCGTTCCTTTAGTAACAGCACCTTATTAAAAAATGAAGGATAACCCACTTATTCTGCTCACTGCCAAAATAAATCCAAGAAATCCGTTACAAAGCAATATGTATAGTACAAAGACATTTAATCTATCCTATACTGTTTGCTAATTTAATTACTAGCGTATGAATGGCCCATTTTCAAATACTTTTCTGGAATCGAAGAATTCACCCTCGCTTTGCCCGATCGTTCGTTAGAAGGCCACATTACCGTAGGACAAACGTTTTTGCTTTTCAAAAAGCTTCTCGCAGGATGGATGAGGCCCAGCGGCTTCGCGTCACAAAATGAAACAAGCGGAAGCATTCAGGCCTACGCACGATCAGTGGTCCGAAAAATTTTACATAATCAGTTTCGACTGAGTCTCAACGGCCGTGTGAGATGTTCCACCGTCTTTTTAAAGTCAGGCATCAATTATGCCGATTTTATCCTCCTACCGCCTTGGAAATTTGCTGGGATACCAACATTCTCAAAACACTGTAGCGGTTGCCATTCAGATCACAAAGACCGCCACATGAGCTCGAGTAAAAAATATTACAGAGAATTTGACAACATTGTTTTTCTATACTTAACAGAAATAAGAAGCCATGCGAATCCCTGGACGCATTACCCCCTACCCAGGGCCATACATGAAAAGTTATCCAAAATATGCACTCGATTTTATGGTTGTCACTTATTATACACATGTCTGGACGAGAAATCAACACAATCGTAAACCGGTTGTCCAACTGAAACATTTCCTTTTATTACGCACACCTGTCGACAAGGCTTCGAGGATGTAGAAAAAAACCGAACATACTTGACCTCTTCTGTATATAAAATTAGGCTCTTACAAAAAGCTTTAGTACTGCTCGTCCCACGCGCGGTCTCCCCGCACACTTCTTCCCGCTTTTTACCTCCGTTCTATATTTTATAATGTAATCGGTCTATATTATTTTTCTTTCTCACTCCCTTTTTGCCTAACACACCGCTATTTATCATCGTTTTCCTTAGTTGACCCCAATTCTTTCCTATTTTGTGGTAGCAAAGATGCCGGCCATTCGACGTTCGTCTCCGCATCCGGCCCGACCGCCGGAGCCGACAATACCGGGGGGTCCGTCATGAAGGCTTCGGCCAGCGGAAATCTTCTCGCGCACTCCTCCCGGAACGATTCAATCAGCGCCGCGTCCACCGGCCCCAGACCGCCTTCGGCCAGCATCTGTAGAACCTTCTCGCAGCGGACGCGCTCGATGCCGAGCTTGACGTCTTCTCGCTTGAGCGTCACCCACTCGAGCGCGTCCTGCTGGCGCGACTTGTCCAGCTCGTACATCACCCGGGCTGCGGCTATCGCATGGGGGTAAGACACTTTGTGCATCTGGAAGAACGTGTCGTTTAGCTCCTTGGCTGTCCGCGTCGTCCCGAACAAACTAAAGACCTGCTTCTCGATGACGGCCTTGACCGGACTCGACAGCTCTTTGTTGACCACAACAGTCGACAGGAAGTGTGCGAGACAGCCATGCAACGTCGGATGGTCGGGCTGCAAACGGTGAGCTCTAACGAGACTCTGCAGCATGAGTAGTGGCTTATCGCGGCGCCGGAAGATTTCGTAAGAGAGCAGGTGCGTGTCAATGTTGTTCGGCGTGAGGTCTTGGAGAGGCCGCAAAAATCGAATGGCCTCGTCCAGGGCATTCGTCGGCCGTTCAAGCTTGTCCGGACTAAGGCCATCGTCAACCTTGTCCTCTTCGGTCGACGGCGCCTTTTTGTCCTTGTCCTTGTTCTCCTTCTCCTCCATGCGCAGCTTCTCCATCGCCTTCCTCTGCTTGTTGCGGAGCTTTTTGAGCTCGCTTTTGCTCAGCGTGCTCTCGAGCTCATCCTGTTCGGCCTTCTTGTGGCCGAGTGGGTTGTCGTGGAGCTTCAGATAGGTTTGAATTGCAATACGCGCCGCCCGAAAGTAGAACGGATGCGAGCGTACTACGTCCTCGAGCCGCAACAGGCCGATGTACGACCGCAGCGTCATCTTGCGCATGCAGTACGTATGGAAGTCGAACTGGTCCTCGGTGATCTCGACAAAGTGCCGATCGACCTCGTGGCACTTGCGCAACGCTTCGCCGGGCTTGCGCAGCCGTTCGTACGCGTCGGCGCACTCTGTCTGAAACCACATGCACTGCATCTCGTTGAGGTTCTCCATGGCCGAAACATTCTCACGCGTGAATTTCGCGCACATGCTTTCGGCCTCGCTGATGCGGCACGCGCGCAGCATATACTTGGCGCATTTTGAGTTGATGTAGCGGTCGGCCGTGTCAAGTGACTGGGCCTTATCGAGGCATTGAACGGCGCGGGCCATGTTACCTGAGTGTTTGAACACTTTGGCCTTTGCCAGGTAGAGCTCGATGAGGGTGGGCGTGTGCTCGATGGCCTCGTCGATGATCTGCAGCGCCCGTTTCGAGTCTCCCCGCAGGTCGAAGTGCTGGCAGGCGTAATACATGGCCCAAACGTACGCGGTGATAGGCTCCTTCCTGCCCTCAGGCCCGTCGAAGGTATTATGGTACTTCAGGTTCACCAAGTACATCTCCACCAGCTCGTGGAGTATGGCTGCCTTCTCCGGGTCGCCATAGAGCGGCTTGAGGTCGACAAAGAGCGGAGGCACGCCCTTTCTCGTGGCGTGGCGCATATACTCGTCGACCAGCGACTTAAACGTCACGCCCGAGGACATGTTCAGGGGCAGTCGGTGGGGTGTGTGCGCTCGTGGGTAGGCGCACTTGAACTCTTCAAACATCTTCACCTTGTCCTCGTCGCTCTGCAGCTGGCGGGCCTTGATCAGACCGTAGTAGTACAACTTGTTTTCCTGGTTGCGTTTGATCAGCGCGTCGTAGATGTCTTCGGCCTCACGGAAGCGGCCGAGGCGGAGGTAGACCTCGGCGCGGGTCTCCATTAATGAAAGCTTGTCACATATAAGACCCTCGTTCTTGTCGATCCGGTACAACACCTCCTGGTAGTTTCCGGACTCAAACACGATCTGAATTTGATAGAGCAGCAGCTCCGACTGCTCATAGTCGTAGCCTGTTTTCTTCTGAATTTTCAGAAACTCATCGATGAGTTTCACCGCCATCTCGTAATCGTCAAGTAAATGGTAGCTCATGGCAAAGCCGATCCAGGACGCCTTCTGCGTTGGTCGCAAGGTGAATAATTTGTGCCGGGTCTCGTGGTAGCCCTCCAGGTCCCGCATCTGAATCTGCAGCAAGCTCAGATCGCGCAGAATTTGGATGTTGTCGGGGTCACATTTTAAGGCGTTCCGGTAGGCTCGGATGGCCTCGTCGTACTTGCGGTCCGACCGCTGCAGTAGGCCGAAAACATGCCAGCAGACATGGCTCTTCACGTCGGACTTGAGTCCCCGCTTGATATGCTCATACGCCTCCTCCTTTTTCCGCAAACAGTTCAATATGAGGCCCTTCATCGCCAACGTCTCGCCATGCTCTGCGAACTTGGGATTCGACAGGATCACCTTGGCCAACTTCAGGCCGTTTTTGTATTGTTTGTGCTCGTAGCTCCGGAGGATCTTTTTGAACACGGCATTCTCCTTTTGCGGCAGTGGTTGGTTCGGAGACATGTTGTCGCGATTCGGGCTAGCTTGGCTGCCGGATTGCGTATGATGGCTGTGTCTGCACACTCACTCACTAACTTCCGATAACATCGACACATTCACGTTCCAATCGGTCGCGGGGCTCACAATGCGACTCCGTGACTCATCCGCGTTCACCGAACGTCCACCAAAGCTTGACCCGTATCCACCGCCCTTGTGCTACACTCGTGCCGATCGAGCCCACCGAGTTCCTTTTCCGTTGCAAACTTGAACGACGATAACTGCTCAGGCCAACAGCCAACCCGGGAACCCTCGTGCAGTGTTCCCAAACCCAAAGCAACCCTACGAATGATTCTGCCTGATTTCGATGCACCGCGCGAGGCGCAGCTGCCGTAAATACACCCTCACCCCTTCTTAACCGAAGAGCCCAGGACGACGGCGAATTTTTTCGCCAATCGCTGCGAGCTCTAAATCGCCGAACGATGCCACACTGCCGGAATTCGAGTCAAACGTCGATGTCCATCAAATGAACACCTGAAAAAACCAACGACTCACAACAAACAACGCGTCCTAACACCGACAATAGCATCGGAAAGATTCGAGTTTTCGCGGGCCGCGCTACCATCCGCCCGGCGATGATCTCTGCTTAACGCGGTGCCCGCTAAGCGATACAAGGTTTCGGCTGCAGGCGGGCGGCTGTCACCGAGGTTCTGTTTGTGCCGGGCTTTGTGTGTATGTGTTGCTGCCTACTTGCCTGCTCCTCCACCGTTTGTGGGCGCCGCTGCTGGCGGAAGGTGGTGGTGGTGGTGGTGGTGATGGTGGTGGTAGTGTTCGGCAAGCGTGATAAGCAGTGGGTCTATGCCGTCGGTGCATCTCTGAGTGGCCGCTCTGCGGCGTTGTATGTGCGTGCGTATCTCGGTGTTCCGTGGCGGTTCCTCAGAGGGATGGTGTTGCAAGGCTGGCCCTGCTAACTGGTAATGTCCAGCTAGCGGATAAGGGATGTGAGACAGACAGGCCGTCAGCGGTTAGCATCGATGACCACTGGTGATGACAGGCCAGGCCTGCACTGAAGCCCAACGCAGGGCAGCTCCGCAATAGCCGGTAGGTGTGAACCATTTAGGAATCATAAGAGGTAGACAGCGAGAACAAGAGAGACAGAAGCAGAGAGAGAAAAAGTGTGTGCTATAGAGCAACGCGGAGACGTTCGGTTTTGCTTGTGGCATAAAGCGATTTGCACTGGCCCGGCATTTAAGTGTTCCATCGCTGGCACCAAAAGGTGCTTGCGGATGACGGCGAGTCGACGAGTTCGTCGACATCCGCCCCGAAGAACGCCGTAATCTAAGGCAGAATCCACCGGCCACCCTCTCGGAGCATCAGGAGGCGGCCGATGCAAGCGGAGCCACGGGTGGTTATTATTAGCCTCTCGGCAACTCAACTGCATCACTTCTTCCCTCCTCCAGCCGCATCTTAGTCTGAGCTGGTTTTTTTGCGGGTGGTGACGATGCCGACGTAATGAAAAAGTGTGCACTTTTAACCAGTGTTACCTGGCTGGTGGGTAGGCGAAACTGCTCGGAAATGGTTTGGTGGAAGTTCCTCAACAGAATCTCAGGCCATACAAACAAAGGTATTCATACGGCCCAGTTGTACCCTATATTCCGATCATCCTGTCATCCTGGGGCTTTGTTGCTCCATTAAGCGAAACTGTACATGGCGTATGCCTGTCGTTCTCTACTCGACATAGGCTACGCCTATATCGAAACCATTCGGTTGTCTTGCCCAAGTCCGTTCGTTGTTCGTACGCCTGGGAAGACGCTGAGCTCGGAAAAGCTCCCATTGGTCGGGAAAGCATGCAAATATCGTGCATGATGCACCTGGATCGATTGAGCTGAGTCTGTAATGTGCAATGGGTTTACAAGTGGTCTGCAAAAAAACCTACATCACAGGAGGAATACTGATGTTTTATATGTGCCTGTGGTGAGAGCGTGGCCTTATATCAGGTGGCTTGACGATTTTCGAAGCTACTTGTATTGTACCCTCAACTGGTAAGAGTGCTACCGCACGCTCAAAACCATCGTGGTGCTATTATGACGCGCGGTGTTTGAACCGGTGGTATACGCTAGAGAGTGGGCTTGCGAGCTCTGGGTTTTAGCCCCGTCCGGATGCTCCGCGTCGAATGAGAACCCGCCGGGGTGCTTTCTCTCCAAGGCAACACATGCAGGTTGAGCGCCACACCGCGTCTTGTCGTATTCAGCTACAATGTTTGGCCGGCTGCGTAGACAATGCGAAATTGTTACGCTTGCCGCTCATGAAGAGATGGGCTTCTATACACTACCTACCCCGTAAACCTCAACCTCAATTAGTCAGTCTTACGGTTTGAGTACGAGTTGTACGGATGTACGGAAGTATATATGTCTGCTTTATATATCATAGTCGCATGTGGTGAATGATTTGCACGGGTCCACGCGATCTGTACGGATGGACAGATCGATATCTTTTTGTTTTTCAGTCAAAGAAATACACAGGTTGCCACTCGTACAGCCGGTATCGTGAATGAGCAGATCCGCCTTGAGTTCGTCGATTATATTGGTACGGTATGAAATGCATCGTTTTGCTTCTATTAGAATACAGGGTTTTATAACTGTTGGTTTGTGATTTTCTATTCGTCTGCATTTCGGCGTCCTTGAAGCCTCTAAAGTGACTTCACAATCAGTAGCGAAATATTCTGCCGGTTCATTTCGTCGCGTACATTTAGTGTGCGATTATCGTTGTATGTGGACTTTCGCATGTCGTATGACTCCTGTATATTATACTCGAACGAAGTGTTTCTTCAGGCCCAATTGGCAGAACTAGGATTCAGTTTAGTATGGAAAATAAACTATCAGCATGGATTTAAGTGTACGCGTAATCTAAAATACAGATGAGGGTCGGTGTCATTGCTACGATTTTTGAGTCCTTGAGTTGGTAATGGGAGGTACCGTCAGGTGACTGGATGTCCAGTATAGTATAGAAGCAGCGTTTTAAATTCGATGCTCTCCGATGCTATCTACCTGGATTAAGTGCTTATCTCGTATTTAATTTCGAATAGCTCGCTGCATTGGTATACTGTGTTCCTTTCATCGCGACAGGAGCATTATTTATGAACCCTAGCGTATACCTGTAGATAGCCGAGTGTACGAAATGCACTAGCCATGCCCTCTTTCCGTCTCCTAAACTTCTTGCCATGCAATAATCATAAACTTCACGGGAAGACTTTGCCGGATTGTTGGAGAGTACTGCATACGAAATGTTTCTACTTCGCTTGCCTGTACTGGTAAACATACTTGCCTTCGCGGATAGATTATACGTTCATGTTTTCGCTTAACACTTAAGATATTGGTGAATTCTCCTCACATTCTTTAGAAGGTGTACCCATCTAATTAATAGGCAGCCTTTCAGGTTTTCTCAATTTTTCAGATGTATCGACCTTCAGGTTTGGAGGTATATTTCTTTGCGTCTAACTGGCAGTGCTTAGAAAATAGTCCTCGTACATTAACGAAGTTATGCGTGCAGGGTACAGTTAGCTGTGCAGCCTCGCATTCTTCAGCCTCTCTACCGTTACTTATCGTTACGTCTCAAACCGTAGTTTTAGAATTAGTAAACATTACTCTAAATCAAGTCCCTGAGATGAAAGGTTTTAATAAGTAAAAGCTTCACATTAGCGTAGAAAATACGTAGTTTGTGACACTCTGTCGTGATGTTCAGGATGATTTCGTCTTCAACCATGTCAAAAACAAGGGAGTTATTTTTACTTTAAATACGCAGAGACAGATTTTTGCACAATGTAATGAGTATTGCCTAATGAATGTTTGGTAAATACTATTTTTGGGATATCGTTCTCGTGATCGACATGTTCGTCCTTCGATCAATTAACATGCAGCAGTTTTCCTTCCGCAGTTTCATTAACTTGGTCAATAGAAAACGTACATTAAGCAGTCTCTTTTGTTGACATTCATACTTTACAAGCTGGTTTGTCATTACGACGAGTTTACGCCTCGACGAACGCCATTATAGCATATCTTACGGCGTAGTCGTGTAAAACGGCTGAAACGCTTGGACCATAGCGATCATGTTAAAAAAAAGTGTATTCGAAATTGAGGTGTATGCTCACATTGCAACACAGTTCCCAATGGACCCACGTGATTTTTAACAACCGCAATCAACAACCACAATCATACGTTTTAGAATTTATGCGTACAAGGCTTGACTAGTACGGCAATAATCTCTTGACATTCTTGTACAGAATATCTTCATGCAATAAATCCTACTGATTACTAATTGGCCAATGTGTTGTAAACAATTCAAGCAAAATAAACACCTCTTCTTTCTGCATGATTTAGAGCCGGCATTACTACTTCTTAATATGCGAGCATGACTCAGACGACCGGTCGCGAAATGATTACTAACGAGACCTGAATGTGGCGGAGTAGATTAACGTTAACGTCGAAAGTAAAAATCGCCTCGTAAGCGTCCCGTAATTGAAAAAACCTCACAACTGCGCATTAAGACTGGGCTCAAATTTGCCCGCCGATGATGGGATCTCAAGATCATGCACTCGATGAAACGTTGCGGGTTTCTGCTAGGTTGTGGGTGATGAGTGACCCTGATTAGAAATGAACAGAAAACGGCCATTGGACGGAGTAGCTATGAATGGCAGATATTTGATAAATTTCCGCCGGCTTTTTTGTGCACACGTTGTGTCGATGTCCGTGTCTCAAAGTAGACGGCAGCCCGGCAGCGAACGCTAAGTAGGCTGAAAGGAATCATAATCTTGGCGCGTTTATGCGGCTCTGGCCGAAAACATCCGGAGGGTATATCTCTCGTCAAGATATTGTTATTTACGAGTTTGACATTGTAACAAGTAGGGTCTAATACGTAACATATTTTGTATGTTTGTGCATGTGTGTGTCATGGCAGGGAAAGAACGAAACATAAGGCGAAATTGAGAAGGTAGGCAAATATCTACGTGGTGCAGACGATGAACTGAGCTGTTTATGCTGTTCTCTAACACCACTTAACCATCCCGCTGCACCATTATGTAGAGAATTTTTCTGGTAAATGACGGAATTCCGCCCTATACAGACTAGCCATGTTAGTTGATTAATTTGTTGAGTATATTGAGACGATGGTAAACATTGCGTCCCCGCAGGATAATATTCTAGCGTGCAAATAACTTACGTAGGTCACAGAGAACCTAAATTAGGGCATATGTTCATACTGCGTTTTAGTACCCTTGTCGTAACCCAGACGAGTGTCCCGATGAGAACCTTTCTAAATTTCAGTCAATTATCCTGTTTGCTAGTGAGTGCAGGGCAAACATTATCGCTTGTCAATCGGTGCTCGAAATGGCACCGCGGAAATTTTCTCGTTATTACAGTGTTGTCATCAAAGAAAACCGGTTATCCTATTTACAATATAACTTTAGTCTTTTCAAACTGAGTTCAGCTCCTCTGTGTGCGTTACCACCCTAGCAGGCATTTTCATATTAGTGAACGCCTAATGGCTCAGATTAGCGTATCACGCATTATCCTAAACATAATCAGCGGTTAACGATTGATGAGCATTACGGATAGTCCTACATCATAACTGCAAATGTTGTTGCAATATAGCCATGAACAGCGTTTACTTTACAATCAATTGCGAACTCCGGCGCGGAGATCCTAACGATCCTTGCGGTAGTTTACCTAACGATTTGCAACTCGCTCCTGGCTCGAAGAGCATAGCTCACACCTGAGCCTGCCCACAGCTTCTGACTTCCTAAACGGTGTGTCTTCATGCTCACTTTTTCCTTGGTTTTTGTTTCCATACTTTTATTTGTTGCTTTAGATATCGTAAAAAGTACTGATGACGCTGCGGTCATGACGTGAGCATCTTAAGTCTTGATGAAGGTGTTGCAGAATGGTGGTCGGGGAGCAGTAAACCTCCTGCACTTGCTGGCCACTCTGACGTTCGCGGGTGGCGTTCATGCGGTGGATGGCGGTATTGAACGTTATCTAGTACGCTAGACCGGTGATCCTGTTCATGGCGATTGCCATTGGGGGCAGGCGCCCATCTGGTGGATCTCCGTTGATTCGCTTGGCTGCTTTTGATTTCGGCTCATCCAGTTACAGCATCCCCGGGCGGCGTCCCCATTGAGAGTGCGCGAGCGTCGACGTCTTCCCAGGTTGTTTCCCTTCTAGAAGCATCGCCATCAGCTACTAGCAGTCATGCGGCGTTCTTGCTCTCGTTGTTTGGCGGCTAACTTTTGTTGTCTAACGAGGAGGAGTTGGGGGGGGGGTTCCACGGTCCAGAAGAAGTTGCGTTGCCCAGCTGCAGGGCTAAGCGGCTCGGCCCTTTGTTCGGCGACCTTAGCCGACGGCTTTTGACGTGAGGGGAGATGTTGCCGAGTGCTGGCCGCAGCGACCCTGGTAACCGACGTGAGCGGTTGTGGCACTCGACTGCACGGACGGTCTGACCACGGTCATATTTGCTTGATTTCTGACGTTTGCTGCGGTAGCTTTTGGTGCTTGCGTCCGCTGGAAATGACGGCTACCGTACCGTTATTTCTGGCGTCGTACGCGGCATTGGAAGCTTAAAGCCCTGCTGCTACCCGGATGCGCTATACTGACTTTGACAAGAAGGAAAACAAACACTTTACGCGGTATTCATTGAAGTAGTGGGCGCTCCGTTTCCAACAGCCCGAGGTGGCGGTGTGAGAAGCGTGATCAGTTATGCTAACGTGTTTTGAATCGCACCTAAACTTCGTAAACGGCTAAGACAAGTTTTATCGGAGGAGGTCGAAAGGCAAATGCGCAAGTCTCGCTAAAAACTCTACATTGTCGAATATGGCGTTATCGGCCAATTGTTTTGGGATGGTCATACACTTTGAAAAACTGTTGAGTGAAAACAGAGGCATACCGCCCAATTGTTCGCGATTTCACTACACCTTTGCCAATCTCATTCAGCACAAAGAACGTTAAGCTAACTTACCCCCCGAAAATAGGTTCTGGATTTTTCCACAGTATGTTCACTTGCTGGGAAAGCACTCGGGCACATAAGCAGAGTTAAGGTTTTCCCTTTCCAGAAACAGCGATAGAACACCTCTGAAATGGTGTCGAGGAAGCGGCACAAATTTTCTTTTTAGTTATAATCTCTCCGTCGATATTCATCCACCCATATCGACGAGCAGGCAGCGTCAACGAATCAAGCACGTGACGGCATAGCGCGTCAATCAATAGATGCTTTGAGACTGTCGCTGAAGGCTGCTCGGTCAACCCTCGCTTAAGGCGATATTGCCAGTCTACATGTTTAGTGGTGCCGCCAACCCATATCGCTAGTCAGCGTTCGCTCCTCGCGCCAGTCGTCGATAACTGCTCCAGCTTCGACAACAAAACATGCATAGACAACCAGCGTATGGAGACTGCGGGTGAGTCAAACTCGAGAGAACGACATGTTTCAATCGAGGAGTCAAGTCCTTCCCCCCGGGGATGGGGTGGACAGAGCAACCTTACCACATCACATATCCCCTTATCGTGGAGGCGCAGCGACCAGCCGAAACCCAAAGAGGGGCACCGCGTCCCGGTGGAGTCGTTACCGAGTAGAAACTTGGATGATTCTTTGGTATTCGTCCATCGGATCAAAATGCCTGGCGCTTGGCATACGTTTCGCACGCTGTGGCCTAACGTCACAAACCTGGTTGTCCCGTTAAGACACATACAAACCACGTCCGTTTCAAAGCAGCTTCGGTGTTGCCCTGAGGCGTCAAGGGTACATAAACGTGATTGATCCACTATATAAATACATATATATATATATATATGATTTTTTTAGGCTGACTATTAGCCAATTGGCTTATGTGAAACATTGTAAGTATGCACCACCTTTAGTGTTCATGATACTGCTTTTTAAACGACGCTGACTCACTATCGGGTATGTAAGGTGGCTTTAGCTAGCCTGTAATAATAAAAGTGAATAATACGAAAAGCGTTACCGTGAACGTTAAATGTCAGCTGCTAGCCAATCCTATATATATATATATATATATATATATATATATATAATTCATATATATAATTTGGCTGTACTGGAAAGACCAGAGCCATTGGGGTCATAGGAATCGGCCTACAGTGAAAGTAAGAACAGTCAAGGTCTCGAACTCTAGCTGGTGGGTATATTGTAGTGGACCAAGAAGGCATAAGTATAGTAGCATCGACTCGAAGCATAACGGCCCCACTGGGAGGGTAAATGTTAACGTTTCCATCGCCGTTCGTATTCGTTTGAGTTGGAGGCTCTCGTACAAGGACAGACCAAATTGCTATCTATCAGCTTAATTAAGCTAAACTTGTCAAAAAAATTGACCCACCCCGCAGATCTTAGGACAAACGGCACACAAGTCATTAATAGCTACTGCCATCAAGCGGTTTTTATTTACTAGGATTTCAAAGACAGACACAACACTTTTATGTAATCCGTAAAGAAAGAAACATAGTTCACGCTGTACTATAACGTTTACTTCGGCATTTGTATTTCTACGCTGGTACTAGGTCCATTATATGGTGGTCGTGCTGTACATTTGGTTAAGACAATTTCGCATCAATTTCTTTCAGAAATTTTGTTCGGCAACGGTGTATATTCGCGTTAAGGCTGAGGTTCCATAAGCTCATTTATCCTTACGTATTAAGCGTGAGTCGATTGTCTCTACGAGGTCAAGGGTTGTGCAATTCAGACTAGATATCACAACAGTGAGCATTTCGTCAAAACATTGCAACAAAAATGTGCACCAGCGGGTACTAGCGTTCCAATGTGTGTCCAATCTCACGTTTTTTCAAACCTACACGGGCTCCAACTGCTGGGACAGCAATAGGAGTTACAGGAGCAATAGGAGCTGGGACAGCTAGGAGACGCCAGTAATAGCCATGGAGCCCTGCACCTCCGGTTGAGTGTCGTCGATTGGCAAATTCGTTTCCGATTGTTCGGGGTCAACCACGCGAAACAAAAAGGATCATCGATATTATTTTGTATGCCCGCACGAAGGAGCCCTGAGCTATCCGTTCTGCAATCCATCTCGACCCCAGCAGCCGCCCTTGGTGTACATGCTACTCAAAACAGCAGTTCTGGTCATTACATTTGCTGCTTTTTAGCTGTACTGTCGACAATCGGATTCGCACTCCACTTGTTTAGCGCTAACCCTGACGGTGGGGGAATGACCAACACTTGACAATCGTTGGATACGTAGATAAACGGACGTCGGTAGCGATATGTCCTAAAAAGTGAAGAGAGTCAACATGTCGTCGTCGCCTTCCTCGGCGAACTCTGCTTTCGGCGACCGAGCAGCGATAATTGGTGCACTTGCCACGTGTCCTGATTGGTAAAGCGAACGGAAATCGCCCTCGTGCTTCGAGTTGTCATCAGACGACGATGGTAAATAATATTGTGGCCATATTGCTGTAGAAATGTCGCCAGCTGTTTCCGTGAGCGGTCGCGTACAGCGATGCGTCTCTGAAGCCGAAAGTGACAGCGCGGGAGTAAATCCAATCGTAAAACGAACATGCAGACTAAGAGCATAGCGCCAGGTTTTGTAACGTGATAATGACAGACCACAGGTCAAAGTAAATGCGGAAAGGATTACTTACCCTTCGTCTGTACATCATGGATGTCATGGAGACTTTATTGCAGAAGATATTTATTGTTATTTTCATTATTGTACGTGTATCTTGTAGCCTCGTAGCCTGGGAAGGGATAACAATCAGTATCTCAGTCTCCCCAGACCCATCATAATGGATTCAGTATCGTCTGCAGTATTTGAACGAATAGCGGGAAGACAAGAAAATGAGTTGGGCCAATAAGCTGACGAGCATACATGTTTGTTTCTAAGTTGATATCTAGTAATCTGCTGGGTGTTTGTAACTGTTATCGATAAAATCCCGGTTGGATTCTTTCAAAACAGTATCTATGTTTTTTTTTTAAAGCTGACCATCAGCCAACATTTAACGCCCACAGTTTTTGCATTACTTCGTAAGACGGACCCCATATAAATGTAAATATGCACTGGCGGGGATTGAACCCGTGCACCTACGTGTTTCCTCCAGTCGCAAGGCGCATACGAATGCACCCCACGGCCACCGAGCTCGACTTCAAAACAGTATCTAGCTAATTCGAACACGACAGTTCCCGATATGGTAAAAACGTACGAATTTTTCACCACTAAATTTCGCAGAACACGCAGTTCATATTTAGGTTATACATTTTTGTATCATCCTGTACGCAACTTTGTTGCAGACTGTGAAATTAAACTGTACAAGGGTGCATGAGTAGACGCTTTCGTAGTAAACGGATACAGACTAGACTCGCTACTAATCTGGCAAAAGCCGTCGTTTGAAATCCGTCTTCAGGTCGGTAGAGGGCTTTTCTAGTCTTATGTACTCAGTTAGGTCGGCGCCTCTATTTGCACGACCAGATGGTGAAACGTCAAACCCGCCTTCTAGTGCGCCTACGTCACGTAGATACGAGCGCTACTTGGTACTTCCAGCGAAATGTATCCAACCATTCCAAACTATGCAGTGGAGTGCGCCGAACGAGACGGCTGGTCTTAGCCGATACGGGGAACCAGCCAGCCCCGAGAAACACCGGACGGATCGAGCCGGCATAGAATAGTGACTCACTTGATACAGAACCTGTGAAGAAACACGCTTCCAAATGCACCTCGGTACTCTCATACACACACACACACACACACACACGGAGAAAGAGAGACTGCCACCTCAGAGTCTGGGTTCCTGCTCATCGTCAAGTGTCTCAAAACTGGTACATACAATGCTTCAGTCTACACGGCTTTTGGTCGTTGGGTGAATCGAAGATGCCCAAGCATGCGAAGATCAAATAGGCGACGGTGTGCGTTCTCTATGTGTCCATTGTTTGTTTCAAGAACTGTTTTTAGGTGACCATGCAGTGGTGATTGCGATTACCGTTGGTTGCACAGTTAGTAGCATTGCTGGCCGTTAGCACTATCTGAAGTTCACGAATGATTATTGTCAAGATAAACTTTGTCAAATGCACAAACGTGGCAACTATATGTCATACAACTCATACCGTGTTCTGGGGACTGAACAGGGCTGGTTGTGTAGCGAATGGGTCGAACTCGGTGACCTGGTGCATTCGCGTGCGCCTGGAGGAGGGGCGAAGGTGGGTGCGTAGGTTCGATTCTCGCCGTTGCACATTTACATTTATATGGGGATGATTCGTCTTACGAATTCAATAGAAAAAGAGCCATTGTAAACGTTAAATGTTAGCTGGTGGTCAACGCTAGAAATATTTGAGTAGCGAACGGACTGTGCTCCAGAGAAAACCGTGTCTGTCTCAAATATTAAAGTTTTCATTGTAGCTCAGCGTGCTATTTACTGGCGATAGCGTTGGAACCGGATTTCTTTTCGCGGAACCGAACGTCTGTGGTGACCTTTAATTAAGAACAGATGAGAAGTTGCGTTTATTAATGTTTTTATTATATAGAAGCCACGCTTTCTGTTTCCGACGTGGCCACCGCTTGAAGATGTTCACGTGTTTGCTTCTCTAGCGGTGCATGTGTTTGAGTCAACCTCTATTCGGTTAGTAGCGTTGCCGTATAGGATGCTAAATAAAGCGATAACTGTGTAAACAGCATCTGCCTGCATTGCAGTCGAGCGTGCTTGCCGCTCCATGCCATTGCGTACGTACTGCTGTGACACCGCTGATATGCACTGTTGGTCATATAACATTCTCCATCGTAGTAGCTCAGGTTAAGTGTCGTATTGGAGGCGCACAAGTGGATGGAGGTACGCTATTGTAAGTGAGCGGATTACATCTACGGAGAGAATATGAGCGCTAGAATGTACGGGGAGAAATTCCTAATATAACAAGCGTATGGTGATATTACGCTTCAGAGAAGGGCAGAGCGCCATTTTTAGAATATGGAGTCTAAATAGAGGTTGCCGTTTAACTCATTGACAAACTAATGCCAGAATATTTACTAAGGAACACATGTTTATCTGTATTTTGTCCAGCTTATTAAATTCCGCTAGTCTAACAACGCTGACCTAACGATCATCACGAACATTCTGTTTCTTCACTTTGTTCCTTTCAAAGCATATTGACAGTTTAGATAACGGCACACATAAAGGGTTCAGAAATATGATAATTATACTAGTAATGTTTTCCTTAGAAAGAATTACAAATTATTTTATTAACAATAATAATCATTGCTAGAATTATTATAAATATTAACAAACGTTTAAAATGTATCTATTCTTTCAAAAAATAATTCAACTTTACTGTCAATTCAATTAAGTTAGTTAAACGCGAGGGAAGACCGTGTAAAGTAATTAGTATGATACAATGTACTTACATGCGTATATTCCGTGAGCAAAATAGCTAAGCCATTAGTTCAACTGGTTGGTCACATGTTAGCAATCCCGTGTACTAATGTCAGAATCGTTAATATTTATTATTTAAACTCGATCACTGATAATAATAATTTTTATTATTATTATTATTATAGAGGACGGTAAGAACGTCATCTTAAGTGTTCTCGTTGTTGGTTCATTTCAGACAGCGGTGGGGGAATTGAGTGTCGGCGACCACCCGGGCGGTGGCAGCAGCCAGTCGGCAGTAGGCATTTGCTGCGCTGTCGAGCCGCCCCTGGCGCTGCCGCTGCTGGAGCCGCCTCAGAGGCTGTGCCACTCCATCATCACCCACACACTTTGCCATCATATTAACGACTGCCTTTACTTAGGTAGTCGCCTTCGGACCGCGAGAGCCAGTAGCTGTGATAGCTTCGCCACACGTTCCCGCCCCTAGAAAGGGGAAAGAGAACATAGAAAGGCTTTAGGAGCCGGCAGAACAGTCACAAAGCTCACTTCAATTCCCAAAAACCAAGACGGGGCAAAAATATGGGCAACTGTCTATCACGCGAGGGGGGCAGCAAGAAGGGGAGCTCCGCCCTCGAAAGCCACAATGGCGCCATGGGAGCAGCGCTCAATAATCAGCAGCTGCAACAGCAAACGCCAAATCATCTTCAGCAGATGCACCATGGCGGCGGACGGGTGCCGAATCTGGGTAACATGCACGGCGGGACGCCCGGTGGGCAAAGCAAAGATCATCAACAGCAACAGCACGAAGGAGGTGCAACAACGCACAGCAACAACGGCACCCCGAATCGTGGCGCAGGTGGCGCCGGCAGCGGAGGCGGCTCTGGTGAAAGGTATACGAAAAATCCTTCTGCTGATGGTCTCAAGGACTCTCGAAGCC
>MNPL01011370.1:1448-24230 GCA_002081605.1 Tropilaelaps mercedesae
GTTCTCAAATTGTTTTACGCCTCAGAATTTTCATGGCTTGGTGTGCTACGTCACGTGAACATCTTGCGCAGGCCTTCTCCGTGACGCTTTTTAACTCTAACAGAAGTCACCCATTATTCACTGTGCCGAAGAGGTTAGTCAACAATCTCTTCAATAATGGGTCCACTCCCAGATTCCTTCGGACGTCGACTCGAACCGCTTGACGATTCTCCGATAATCTGAACATCATCATCGTCATCCAGGGTCTAAAAAGTCAAGCGCCAAAGGAAGAAAGTATTAGGTCCGCCGTTAATACTTCTAGCAAGCGTTGCAGGGATTTAAAACATTTATCGGATTTCTGCTGTTCATTCGTAGCAGCTGCATATTTGGAGAGTTCTAAAATTTTTTACTTCAGGGTTTTAATTCTACGAGAAACGTGATTTACTTCATTAAAAAATGACACACTTATATATATCCATCATAAGCTTGAGTCTCTTATCAAGGTAGGATTTCGCGCGAAACTGCCACAAACTATAACGGGCTGTAAAATGGGACATCCCATTTACCTCATTGATTTCAACGACGGGCACCGATGCACCAGCCTCGGCAGTCTTCCGTGCCATTGCCATTTGTTCTCTCGCCTGCTGGATTGTCTGAAAAAGATTTCCAAGCAAACAGAAAGGTTTGCGTATTATTAAAACGTGGCGTTCTCTACAATCTCCATGATATAAGGGAAACATGCCTACGTCATGCCTATATACATTAATGTTTCATCAAACTTTCCTATATTTTACCTTCTGTGCATAAGAAGGTTACAGTACCCATTCATGTGTTGATCGGCTTCGTATGTGGCGTCGGGTCACAATATATAACCTTGAAATATATTAGGCTCTAATTTTGCTCACCCGTTTGCGAGCTAAACTGAACTACATGTACTATTCACGGTACCCAGTAAACCACTGTTGTAGCAATTTTGTGCTCGTTGTTGTCAATTATTTTGCTTACCTCCTCAAGTTTTGGTACAAGGGAGTCGAGAATGCGGACAGCCGATTCGTTTTCGCGAAACTGGTCTAAAATAACTTTAGGAACCTGTTTCATCTGTCGTTGGTAGGCTTCGGCTGAAGATCTCGCCCGCTGCAGACTTACCAGGTAGAAATTCTTCTTTTGCACCAGCGCACCTTTGTATAGCACTGCTATCGAAACTTGATCCTGTGTTGGATTCTGCTCAGATCGGGAGAAAAAGAAAGCCGAAGATTAGCACATTGACGTAGAAAAAATGCGACTTGACACTTGGTGCACACTCAAAGAGCAGATTGTTTTGAAAAGGATGTAAATTTACTGATACAATCCAAAGAGTGTTCTAAAAATGATGTTCGATCTTCACACACTCATAAAATCTCTCGTATTTGAGATTTTCTTGATTCAATTTTGTTTAAAAAATATTCTCAAAACCTTACAAGACCAATCAAAAATGATTTAATTTTTACGCAGCTATGTTTTTAGTACTCGCGTAAAAATAAAAAAATTGAATTATTTTTTATGGAATCCTTGTTATTATCCTGTCGTTAAATTTACATACGAGTTCATATATATATATATATATTAATAAATAATTATAACCAACACCAATTACACTAAAAGATTGTAATTGGTATGTTTTCCAATAAAAAATTAGGGAACACCGATCTTTTGAGTAATTATGAAAACCAGAGACGTTGAGCCATCCTGGATAGCTTTCTCAAACGTACCCTTAGTTTGACTTCATTCAAAATCTGAATTGGATCGAGTGAAGGATGACTAATCTTGAAATTGAAGTTCGGCGGCCGCTTAAGGATTTCTTGCCAATTCGAAGGTGTAGAACCTGCTAATGTTGAAAAGAGAAGCCGGAAGTATGAATAAGCTAGTGCAGATATGTTATAAATTAAAAATCATGCTATTTTCGGTATACATTTAACTTTCTATTCAGTTTAAGCAAGCTATTTTAAGCTGGATAGAATACGTTTTAAAATGCATCATCAGCAGCATTAATTTATGCGTGACCCACTATTAGTGCTCGGCTCTTCTACCCTCTCACATTACGTGACGCTTTAATACTGGTATCTGCCTAGTTACAAATACTCAAATAAAAGAACGATTTGATAAATACCACGTACGTTTAAACACATTGCGCATATTTGTCGGCATGGATACGTCAGTGCCGGTCACTTCAGCTAATTAGAAAAAACCAGGATAGCAAGCAAGACCTATATACACGACGATAATGCCTTGTGAGAAGAAATGACACAATCGATGCAAGAAAATAGTGGAACAAAACTATTGGTAGCCAAGAGAAGCGAAAATGATGCTTACCGCCACTTGACTGCTGCTGTTGTTGAGTTTGTGCTTGTGGTCGCTGTTGTTGTTGCGCTTGCTGCTGACTTTGCTGATATTGTTGTTGTTGATATGGTTGCTGCTGCTTCTGCTGTTCTTGCGCGTATCGCTGTCGCATCATGTTGATCATATTAGCTAAAGAGAGAAACGAACAGCAGAGATAATACGACGTCTTGAGTTGAGAACTGAAAATGTATTAGTCGCATCAGGCAAGTTGCCTTCGTTCAATAGAACATACAAGAGAGCTTAGAGGGGTACACCGGAGAATCTGTGATGGTTCGGATTTTTGATGTATCAGCAGTCACATTCAGATTAATGTCGACGCTCTCTCTCGTCGGAACAAGCGATTTGGCGATCATCGTTTGAAAACAAAGTTATTTCAATTCCTAGCAGGACGGAGTTCAATATCTAGCCAGGTTAAAGAAACGCTAACCAGCCACGATGTAAAGTTCCGGTGCGTAATTTGCACCGGATATGGCTCTCTGTTACAGCAATATAGAGACAGTTTGATTTTCCTTAGTTGATTACAAGGTGTCCACTAAATTACCGAGATTAAGCGCTACTGTAGACCTTAAATGCTAGCTGATGGTCAGCCGTGAAAATATGTTTTCTAGATGAACGGGATTATGGTTTCTACTGAGCGTAAGGCTCGAACTGGTTGTGAAGGTGTAAGAAAAATAGTTCCTTCATGTCAAGAGGGGACAGGTAACGCTAGAAGATTAAAAACAATAACGATTATAGTAAAAATCACTAAGCCCCAACAAGTCAACTTACCTTGCTGCTGGCGAATGAAGTTTAAGTAGGTGGCGTGAGAGGCACTTCCCGCTGTCATCCCCTGGGGCATGCTTGACATTCCAGGCATTCCTGTCATGTTAGGCATACCAGCCATATTAGGCATACCAGCCATATTAGGCATACCAGCCATATTAGGCATACCAGCCATGTTAGGCATACCAGCCATATTAGGCATACCAGCCATGTTAGGCATACCAGCCATGTTAGGCATACCAGCCATATTAGGCATATTAGCCATGTTAGGCATACCAGCCATATGAGGCATACCAGCCATGTGAGGCATACCGGCCATATCAGGCATACCAGCCATGTAAGGCATCCCTGTATTGTATGGCCTGTAAGGAGTCTTTCCATCGCGCTCATCTTCGTATTCCTTCCAGGCAGCCTTGCGCTCCTCTTCAGTCAGCTCGTCCTCTAGCTCTTTTTGCAGCAATGAATCGTGCTCGTGATAGCCTTGTATAACGTCCTTGTGCGCTATCAGCAGTTCTGCTAGCAACCGGTCTTTGGGTACAGCTGGCGTTTTTCGAGCGTCCTTTTCGGGATTAAACTCATAAAGGGCTTTTAGGTCGTCGGCGTTAAAATGCCGCTCAAGATTTTGCTCGTCGATGACGCGGCAAGCTAGTGAGATTTTGTTCACTTGTCGATCATAGATCTTTTCTTCCATGGTTGCATGCGCCAGCAGCCGATACACGTAGACGGGCTTGACCTGACCGTAGCGATAAGCACGGAATATCGCTTGAGTATCGTCCGATGGATTCCACGAGGCATCCAGCATAATGATTCGATTGGCACCCACCATGTTGGTGCCGATTCCGCCTGCACGCGTACTCACAAGAAACAGCCGTGCTCGCATGTTTTCCATGTCATTGAACGAATCAATATATTTCTTGCGCGTGTCGACCGAGGTGCTACCATCGAGTCGGAAATAGTCCACTCCATTCACCCATGTGTTGATGTAGTCACCTTCCACCCGTTCTCGTGAGGTCCGATCATACTCAACTTGTATGAGCTTCTCGAACAGGTCCAGCGTAAGTAGACTAGTGCTGAAAAGCATTACTTTATCGCCGATTAATTCACATTGGCGAAGGATCTCCAAGGCTAACATTAATTTCGAAGAAAGCTCGACCTTCATAAATTCTTCTTCATCCTGTGGCACGAGACTGTTCCACCAGGTTTTCTTGTGTCTTTGCTAAAAATAGTCATTGAACCACAACAAACAATAGTTTGTTAACTATGAACGAACCCACGCTACAGCCCGAATTGGATTCGTATTGAACAGATTACGAATTTATGGATATACATTTAAGCAATGAAATGGTAAATGTGCTACTAAACACGTTTCTATGTAATACAATAGCTAACTTACCATTCGTGTGACCTCTACTTCTGGTTCACTGTCTTCCATTCCTTCCTGGCGATTCCTTCGTGTACGGTACTTTTTCACAACTTCATCACCATCGCTGCCCGCTTCATCGGCGCTGGTTCCAGACCCGCTTTGGCTTATGGGTGACTCCTCTTCAGAACCGTCGACGATGAACTCATCAAGATCGTTCTGGAAGGCTAGACGCTTACGCTTATCTTCTTGGCGTTCAGCACTTTCCATCAGTAGGTATGGATGTGACCAGAGCATTTTTAAAGTTTGATAGTCTTTGAGAAGCGAACGGTTCCTTAGCTCTTCCCTTGTCGTATCCTCGGTGATGCCAATGAACTTGAGATACTCTCGATAGAGCTTCATTTGCAGCTCCCCGAGATCTACCGACAAAATGTACTCGAATTTAGCTGGTAGATAGGGCGTTAAATGACTGTAATCGCAACGATGTACACAACCAGCTAAGAGTTTGGTAAGTATGTGCACTCGCTTTTTCATGAGCTTGACGTGCCATGTGGATGCATTTGCCGTTTGGCCATGCGTAATGGGATTCATAAAGCGGTTGTTGAACTCTTTCTGCGTTCCCAAAAGATTTGGCTTGACAAAGCTCACCATACAATGGTATTCAGACATGTTGTTTTGTAATGGCGTACCGGTAAGGATGACTCTTCGACGTGTCCTGATCATGTTCATCGCTTTCGAAATTTGTGCTTTGTCACTTTTTAGCATATGTCCCTCGTCACACACGACAAGGTCAGCTCCGGGATTGTGCAAGAGCTTGGGTACTTTGTCCTTGACCTTCCGTGATTTGGTCTTCATTTGCGTCATAACGCGAAACATCGAATAGCCCATTATAAGAATACCACCTACTTTCGACCACTCCTCAAGCATGTCGACCCGATCGTAGATGTTTTTAACCCGGCTAAACTCGAATATGTTAAGTGCTTCCTTTATGTCCTCGTTCTCATCAATCCACAGTTCAAATTCGCGTGCCCAGTTGAGTACTACGTTGCAGGGACACACAACGATGATCTTCTTGATGTGCTTGTTAAGCTTTTCATTAACAAGAAGCGTGTGAATAAAGCAGATGGTCTGGAACGTCTTACCAAGACCCATGCAGTGTGCGAGAATCGCACCTCCACCAGCTGTGCTATCCCCCTTCGACTTCTCAAGCTGCTCAACCGATTCAATCACCGTGTTATAGAGAAATTTGACGCCGTCCACCTGGTGAGGCTTCATGTTAAGAACTAGGGCGGGGTCAACTTCGACAATTGGCTTCTTTGTGGCCTCATCGTATTCGAGAACGCAGCTTGATACCTTGTCGTCTTTCCGGTCTTTCTTTAACGCTGCTTCAATCTCATTATACGCCTTCTGTCGCTCCAATACGCGTCGGCGACGTTCAGCTTCTTCTTTGGCTGCTGTGCGCGTGTCGTTTTGAATTTTGTCGTCTGACATGATTTTACGAATCGACTTACGCTTGATCTGCAAGTATGTGTACAGCGTATCACACATTTAGCATAAGAAGCTCTTTTCTGACATTGTTAATAAAAGGTAGTTCTTTGCAGATTTCAGTCACTCTTTTGCACTTTACCCATAATACGGTAACGATATTTTAAGTAAATTTTGCCTGAAGTTCTATATAGCCCCCGGTTGATACCGTGTCTTAAACGCTATGTAAACAAAGCTGATCTCATACTTAGCTACCTCATATTTAATTGTAGGCAACAATTAATTTTACTGCTTTACAAATTACTGTTTAAACGGTAATGGTCATTTTTAGGGCTAACATCTGCGGTGCTCGGTACAAAACGTGGTTATTTTCATTTTTTAGTGCACTCAAACCCATATCAATTAGTTGTGTGCTACAAAGCTTGCCGTAGCGTGGCAAAGTCTGTCTCCACACGGTAGGGTTTACCACGCCATGGAGACTTACATCCATCCGCCTTTTTTGTAGGCATACACGTGTAAATACAATGAAAAATCTTTTCGAACTCCCTTGCAACAGATGCTCGCTGATCTCTCACCTTGTTTTCATCATTATCGTCCCCGTTATTCTCGTTATCTGAGTCCTCGATTGTGGTTTTTTTCTTTTTTCGCTTTGATTTTGGCTTTTCTTCTTCCTCTAGCTCCGATCCGGAATAACTTTCTACCGGCGAAAGGTCTACAGGATCTTGCTTGTTAGCATTTTGGGCTTCATCATCGCTGTCTACTATCCGAGCCTTTTTGCAAGCTCGATTGCGAGTTTTCTTCCTTCGTAGACTAAAAAACCAGAAATATAAAGGTAAGCATACAAAGTGTACATATTTCTAACGTCCTGTCTACTTTCCCAAGCGAAAAGTTGACTAAATCATCGACGCCAATCCAGTTGATAAGTAACTGCGAAAAAAAAAGTACTAGTAATGATACAACTTGGCGTAATCGATGTTCTCTTCACAAATTTTGAGCGCAGATAGATGTATCCCAGGGTAAATAAATGATGTCATTATGATATCCTTTGTGTTTGGTTTTGCATTTATCTAAGGGCATCTTAAGATGTAGCATAAAACATTATCATTCAGTAAGACTTTTAGACTCAGCGAGACCTACCCGTTGTCGGAGTCGCTTTCATTAATGGCCTTTCTTTTCCGCTTCGAGGGTTTCTCATCCTCTTCGTCTTTCTTTTCCTTGGGGATATCGGGCAGAGACCGTTTTGTCTTTTTCTTTCGAGCGCTTTCCTCGTCCTCGCTTGAATCACTATCGAGTTTCGGCTTCCTTCTGGTTACTACCCTATCTTTTGAAGGTCTCACCTCAGCAATGACCTCAAGGTCGCTATCGGAAGAAGCTTCGGTACGTCTTTTGGAATCCTCAACATTTGCAATTTCGATATCCAGATCATTCCTAAACGATAAAAACATAGATAATTAAAAAAGGGAAGCTTCTAGGTGATCTCAGGTGGCAAATTTCAGCAGAGTCGAACCGTTGCAATGCCAGACTTTCTAGAAACCTTTTTCGCTTTCACTTTTATCTGCCAAGGTTCGTATTCAAGTCATCTACGGCAGTCACAATTTATTGTCGCTTCTAAACACAAGCCATACGTACCTGGACAATTTATGACTGTCTTTTTCGTTATCGCTAATTTCTACGGTCTGCTGTTGATTTTCTTCCTCTGAGTCCGAGAAAATTGAATCTTTCATTCCGTTTTTATTTGCAGATTGATGAGCGATCTTTGCGCGACCTCTCCTTTTGGAACGATCCAGATCGGCCCTAAGTACTTTCCTTCGGACAGGATCCTCAAGCAAGCGCAACAATTCTTCATCTTCGTCATCGTCTCCATCTTCAGTTACGCCTCGTATTCGCTTACTTTTAGGACCTGGAGGCTTCTGTGTCTGAATTCTTGCTTCTCGTCTATCGAGTAAAATCTCCACACGACAGAGTCGAATAATCAACTCCTTCTTCTTGAACTCGTCTAATGAAGGTAAATTCTGCCAAAAAAATGAATCAAGCAAAAGATAAAATTCGCAATTCCAATCAATGATTCCAGATGCACTATAGAAACAAGTTAAATTGGTCAAATTTAAGACATATTTTTCCACGAACACACTGAAATGAGCTGCAGACATTAAAAGCACTTTGCCGAAACCATAAAGACACCCACACTCAGACACATATTCGATTTCTCAAAGTTTTGGATGACAATACTATTCTCTATGAAAGACTAAGGCCATCTAATCGACGAGCTCAGAAACTTAGCGGTTTCACAAAATAATTAACTTGACAAAAGCTAGTATTAAAAATAGTGTTGTCTATCAACGATTGCTTCTTAAAGACTAGTAGAGACTACGCAACTCATTGGACCGAAACGTAATCATATATTGGTACCACATCCATATAGTGTTGAGCTTGAACTGAACGCCCCCTCTGTATCGTACAGTATGTATTGATCAATTAATACTGACAATTCAATTGACAATTCACTCTATTCATATAATGCATGCAAATGCTATCTTAAGAGCTTCGACACAAGTTCGAAGTGACCTGGCTGACTAGATGCGACCTACCTCATCATCATCTCCATCGGGGTGATCATCATCATCTCCGTCGTCATCTTCCTTGTTGCCACCTCCCGCCTGCTGTTCCTTTCGGTTGTTTTCCGGTCGAGATTCTTCATTTGTCTTCTCACTCATTTCTTGGTCACTGTTATCATCGCTGCTACTTTCATCACTTTTTCCGCTACTTTCATCATCTGATCCATCGCTCGAATCACTGCTGCTGCTACTTGTCGAATCCTTCGCTTCATCAGTTAGAGCCGTTTCAATTTCGCCTTCCGCATGGTTATCTACGAGACAGGTATCGTCCGCCACGCCACCACTACAATCAGCCGAGTCCGATTGCATAAACTGATGGTGCTCACCATTATCCTCAATATATCCTACGGACCTTGGTTCATTGCTGCTAATAACACTGACGTTGACGTCCGCTTCGGCTTCAGCTTCACCCTGTTGAATATTGTTGCGCTTGTCTAACGGTTCTTGCTGAGATCCTGTTTCTTTTACTTCGCGCACTTGCTTGTCAAAACAGACACCGTCATGAAAGCGCGACGAGACGCTCTGCTGACTGACGTCACTGCGCCTATCACAGGAGTCAAAGTGGCAGCTGTCCTTTATTTTTGTAACCACTGTTACGGGTTTGCATTCGGCGACATCCGGCTCGAGCTTCGCGGATGCATTGTCATCGCATGAATCATCAAACGGTGACCTGCAGGGCCTCGAATCAGGATCCTCCGCAAGTGGAGACCTATTGTCTAAACCAGGCTCTTTCTTAACAGAAATAGCCTCGAAGAGTTGCTTAATGATACTCTCCTCATTAGTGTTGCCCCAGTTCTCTTTATCCTTTGCCAGACACGCGGCGCTGATCCTTCGCCCTATTACGGGGAGCTGCTTAACGATCTTGTGTTCAGCTGAATGTTGAATCATCATTGTTTCGTGATCCTCGTCGACTGAAACGCAGCCAGCGGGGTGTGAGCCGCTCGTACGTCGCATATTCTTTTGTTCACAAGGATCGACCGTTCGAACAAGCGAGGTAAATAGATCCGATCGTACGAATTTCTCAATTTTGTTGAGATGCGACTGCATACGTGCCACTAGTTCCAAAGTGGTTTTGCGGGTCTGGTCTACGCTGGGTCCTGTGTGTGTATCCACATTATAATGATGATTATTATTATTATACGACATGTGGTATTGGGATACAGCGGGCTGACAAGATGATGTTTACTAAACAGTACGAACGCATCTTATTATTTATTCATCTAAAAAAATATAAATTGGTAGACTGATTTGTCAATAAATAGTAAGAGATAATGATAATACCAAATATAAAGCATTTCCCTAGCAAACGCACAGCAGTAACGTCCGCCGTAGAAATACGATTTTAAAATATTAAATAATGGCTGGATTTGTACCAACACTTGTATTTTGAAAAGACAACTCTACATATGATATCTTTAAATGACTGAACTAAAATTTGAAAAAGCTATAGATTGTTGTGCTAGAGTGACATTGTTGCTTCCTTTATACTCAGATTAAACTTCAACGAACCAATTAAAAGCAATAATTACACGTCGAAACGACTACCAGGTTGAACAATCGATATTTTTCGTGTTTTCTTAATAAATAAGCGTATAAACTTCGGCAATAACCAAAAAATGTAAAGGTGTCGAAAGAGCAAGCATCGGATACGACCATATAATAGCATCTCATACCTTTCGGAAAGCGCAATGCAAGAGCCAGTGCCGCGTGAGCCTCAGACAATTCTTTCCTTTGCACCTGCAAGGCGTCGAGACGGCTTCTAACAGTAGCTTCAGATTTCACTGCGCCTTGCAATTGACAGAAGACTGAGTCCGTCCACTTTTGAATCACCTAAGTATCAAATTCAAAAAAGCAAATTGTGTCAACGATGTTTTCTTATGTAGTCCACCAGTGGATATAAATTCCTCCATAGGAAATGTGTGACCATTTACGTGCGCCAAAAATGAACAATAGAGCGTAAGGTCGTCCGTAATGCTTTAAATGAACATGTTATCAACATGAGATGATGATGCATCGTTTTTCATATCATTATTTTTACTATTACTATTATTTTTAATCGAATATTCGTTAGTGGAGCCCTTTCGAACTCGGGCAGCTTTTACCAATAGATAGACTGACTGACAGACCTCCTTAAGCTGCCTTAGCTCCGTACTATACAGGAACGCTCACACGGACTGATATTGCCACCTATGAACGATAATTCTTTATTCTTGAAATTACGTGCATTCGGCGCGTAGCCATACATCGTAAACTCAAGCCAGCTTTTTCTTTATACAGAATTGCCTACATAACCAACCTTCAGTGGTGTCGGATCGCATAGATAACATCGCCAGAAATCGTCGTTCTCAACGCGATCAATCTCTGATTTGCCGAGATTCGTCTTAATGCACGATCTGCAAAAGCCTTTCAAACAAGTCGGCGACACACAAATGTACAAGCGACCGCCTTCTCCACACCAACGGCAATACTCATCCTGGCCCTCTTCGTCACGGGACCATTCGCCCTTTTCATAGAACAAGGAACATTTCTGCAATCGGTTGTTTTTTAGCCACGTAGGAACGGCACACAGGAAACGAGATGGCAAAATGATAGATATGAGTAAACAATTGGAGACGTGGAAATATCAACCACATCTTGAAGGAAATTGAATATGACTGATGATAATAAACGAGCTTTTATCAACTTTACAAACGAAGTGAAAGCAGTTGTTTGAGCAAAAAAACTGTGAAATGGTTTGTTTTTATAGCGTAATTCCACCAGTTACTTCGCATAGAATGGCTGGCAGCAAAACCCCATACTGTAGTGTTTGATACAAAGTTATTATAACGCGAGCTATAAAAAGTAAACACGAACACGTGAGATGCGGCATTGGAGTTGGTTAAGTTATAACTGCGTCAATTTTGTTATGGCCGTTAAAATATTAAATGATATGCTATTATACTCGGCAATTCGATTTTAAATCAGGGAGTCAAATATTACATTTCGTTGCCGAGGCTACTATGTTTTGAAAATTTGTCTTTCGATCAAGCCGTTGCGTATCTCGACCTTAGCAAACTTTTTCCATTAGTTCCCCTTGGGCCAACAGAACTGATAAAAGTCGCCATCCAATTTTCACTTCGATCCATATTGAGTTGACTACAGTCATTCTACCTAAGTGGCTACTCTCGCACGGAGATGTTAAAATCCACTAATAAAGCAAACACAAGCGGACCACACTACTGATCATTGACTGAACACCGCTCCAAAATGCTGTCTCAAAGAGCGAAAAACTCGCTGGAGGTTATCACCGGCGAACCCCTTCAACGTACTTTCGTCAACGCCGCGATACGAAAGAGTTAAAGCGGCCACGCAAAACAAACCGATCTAGTTCTCGTCATACTAACCACCAACGCCATCAACACCTCGTGGTTCACCACCGCCGAAATTAATACTGTGCTTGTTCTAAAAGACAAGCTGTCACTCACCCTTTCAGTGCAGTGGTGAACACGAGTAAATCCCGACTCTCGGCAATAGCTTTAACCAAGCATTTTATGGGACCCTCTCCACCTCCGCAAACATCCTAGTAGGAGATCGAATAGCGCTTCTGGTCCGGTGAGTGCTGTCTAAGCTGGCCAGCTACCAACCTACCAAGGATACTGATCTCCCCTACGACCCTCCAACTCACTTTGGTCGCTGCACTTACTCGCAGCAGATCCCCGGAGGTAGCTCCAGACGCAACCCCAGACCAGACCCCCTCGACTCGAAGCCGACCTCCCTCTCCCTTACTTCAAAGCAGCTCAGTCATGCCACTCTATGAGGCATCGCGCCGACCTCAAGTTCAGCTTGTGTAATCACCTGAACCAACTACAAGGAGAAAAAACATCTAGCGGTTTTACAGACCCTAACCAATCGAACGAAATGAGGATCACATCAGAGTGCCGTCTCAATGTTTGTGGGATTGTTTCTAATTTACGATTATCCATTAAAGATAAAAGGAAAACAAGATTTTACCTACGTTTAAGGTTCAATGAAAGCGACGTATAGCGGCCTATAGAAAACAGAGGGCACCGAGAACAATGACTATTAGGTTGTGCTTATCGTTTTAAGCGGGTAAATTTTAAATAAACATCGTAACGTACTTTATATAACTCTACAAACCTTGCAAATGAGGACATCAAGGATAGGGTGCCTGAAAACTGCCTTTTGATTGTTGCGATTCACAAACTGATGGCACGCTGTACATTTAACCACGCTGGTAGAATTTACTTCTATAAGAGAAATATAAGTAGCAACGAAAACACACCGTATTCCATGTTAACGCATGTTTCAACGCTTACAACATCGACATTGGCCGTCGGTCATACGCAAAAGCCTGCAGCTGTATACGACGGCTGCTTGTTTACACCCAGAGACTAAACGGAGGCAAATATTGACAAGTGCGTTGATAAACGTTGCTTGCTTTAGCTGGGAAGAGGATATAGAATTCGACAGCAAAGATCGCTACATAGCGAGCTTGTCTTTACAACAAACACACGGTCGCTAAATATTTTGCCCCATTCAAACCGCCGGTGTTCAACGCCGGCTTCAACCGTTTCCAATGAAACAGCCGCCAAGAATGCATTTCAGCAAAGCGGGCAGTCAACCAGCCAGCACTTACAGCCTCCCACTGCCTTGATTGGGGCAATCAGTAACGTTGACCAGAGGCGTTGCCCAAGTGACTGTATCCGAACGACCTCGACAAGTTGACTCTGACACTGGGTCTGTTGGCCCGTAAGCTGCTGCTTTCGCTGTTTGGAGCACCACCTCTCATAGGCTTCTTGGCAAAATTACAGACGATACGTACCCTGAGTGCATAGCATGGCTCCGCAAGTCTCACAAACGCTTGCCTTTCGCTTAGAAATCCCGCATGCCGAAATACATAGGGTGAGCTATCGGGCACGTCTCGCTCTTCACCAGCGAATTCCACTTCTCTCGCTATTCACTTCTTCTCGACTCACCAGCGCCGATCCGAGAGCTTCACAAAAGCAAAGCCTTGCTATACAAAATGGCGCCGAGAGGTTGCTGCCCGTCCCAGTGCCTTGACTGATCGGCCTTTAAGGATGATACCCGCGTCTTCGCACTGGTCAGAATCGTCTCGACGGTATGAAGACTATGAGTACAGCTAACAGCACCGATACCGCAGTAAACGAAGGCTGTGGACAACAATTTAAAATGTCTTAAGGTAAAAAAAACTTTAATACATACCTTTCATTGTAAAGAAGACGTTTGAATTGGTTCAAATTATCGCGGTTCTTTATCCGAATTAATCAGCTGTTGATCATTGTGTTCTAAACCACCCGTCACCCGCCTCTATGTTACCATTGCTACAGCTGTGTGAACAACAAATTATCCAGTAAGAGAACTAATGTAAAGTATCGGCGTGCATTAGGAATAGTCCAGCCACTCTATTCGAAGGCGAACGAGTGCCGACGGATGACTAGAGCAAGGTACGTCTAGAAATGCTTAGTCTACCAAACAAGATTAGAGGCGGAAATTATCTCCAAAAAAGAGGAGGGCGCTGGGTTTCTAGGGATATCAAATATTGAAAGAAAGTAGATGCAGTATGCAAATGAACAGTGTGACACAACGAATATACGCTTGTAAAATTAGAGGCGCCAACTGGAACAAGCAAGAATCAAGCATTATCTATATTCTCTTAAAGCATTTGGTATCGCGCTTCTCCCCTAGTGGGCACTGATGTATGCTTATGCCGCCCGTTGGCTAAGAAAGGGTGAATTTTTAGTAGATTGGCTAAGTGGACATTAACTGAAATGAATCAACCTCAAGGTGTTGTTCTCTGTCTTAAATGAGGCTGTATTCGAGCAATAAATCGTCATCTGTGAAATCATCAGCTAAAATGGAAGTGGAATTTCTTGTATGACTCGCCTGGAAAGATGTTTGTTTCATTCAGACGCTGGTGTTGTACTCAAGCGTGGTAGTGTATCACGATTTTTTCAATACCTGGCTGGCTAGTTCTTTGAAATTTTCCTTGTCCTCATGGCTTTACTTACGGTAATACATTCAGATACTATGGTACTTGTCTCAAATGATATTATCATGTAAAGATGGAACTTAGGCTAGAAATGAGAGTTTGAGATATAGATGACCTAAACAAGGCTGTCAATCTCAAATGACCGTTCGGTGCGATCATAGTAATGTACGAAACCGTTATAGAGATGACAGTTTTCTTACAGCGTTCGCTTGAACGTCACGGTTATTCTTTTGTCGTGTTAACGCAGCAAGTTCCACGAAACTCCTCGTTTAGACGAAATACATGACTTATTCAAAACGACAGCGGACAGCTTGAGCTATCATGTTCATGTTTTTCGTTGTCTTTGACGTTTCGGATTTTTTTAGCTGCTCGTGACAGGGCTAGACCCCGAGAGATGCCATGCAGTTACTGCGTCTAAAATGGATGCTCCCGTTGCGGTATTCGCGAAAGTTTTGCACTTCCGCACACCATTACAGTTCGGTGACGAAGTTCCAGCCCGTCGTCGGCCTCGAAGTTCACATGCAAATCGACTCGAAGAGTAAGCTGTTTTCATCTGCTCCGACGACAATTGGTGGGCCTATAAATGGCCAGGTGGCAACGTTCGACGCAGCGATACCTGGCACACTGCCTGTAGTCAACCGCCGCTGTGTTGAAGCAGCTATACAAACCGCGCTGGCCCTTGACTGCGCACAAATCAACAATGTATCGCGCTTCGATCGTAAGCACTATTTCTACTCGGATATGCCGGCGGGCTTTCAGATAACGCAGCAGTTTCATCCGATAGCACGGGAAGGACGCTTGCGTTACTACCCGATGACGAGTTCAGGGACAAGCTTCATCGAGAAGTCGTGCCGGATTCTGCAGGTCCAACTCGAGCAAGACTCGGGCAAGAGTATCCATGACGCTGATAACATGCTAAGTTTGATCGATCTTAATCGCGCTGGTATCGGCTTGCTAGAGATTGTCTTTGCGCCTGATCTCAGCAGTGGCATTGAAGCGCTTAATCTTGTAAAGGAACTGATTGCTGTTGTTAGGTCGATTGGGGTTTGTTCGGGTCGAATGGAAGAAGGCGCCGTTCGGGTGGACGCTAACGTGTCAGTGCATGAGCCGGGTACTCCCCTTGGAGTTCGAACGGAAGTCAAGAACCTCAATTCACTTCGCTCAGTGTCCCGTGCCATTGATTATGAGATCAACCGGCAGATGTCCTGCCTTGAGAAAGGTATGAAGGTGGACAATGTCACACTAACGTTCGACTGCGAGACAATGTCTACCGTTACTATGCGAGACAAGGAAGCGGTCCAAGATTATCGGTTCTTTCCAGAACCGAACATACCGCTACTTAATCTTGAGCATGCCGGAATTTGTGTCGAATCCTTGCGTTCCTCATTACCTCCCCTGCCTCAAGTAAAGCGCAAGCGTTTGATGGATGCATACGGACTCGAGTTCTGGCAAGCGGCAGTCATCGTTCGGGAGGCGGGCTTCTTTGAGTTGTTCACAGAAGCAATGAACTGTCTGCCTATTGAGAGCTCGAAGCTTGCCAGTCATATCCTGGTGACCGATGTTCTTGGCTGCATTAATGAAATGTCGATTGATTCACAGTGCGACTTAAGTCCAAAATATTTCGCTGAACTCGTCGACGCGGTGCAGCTGAAGCGGGTGTCGAAGATCAAGTATAAGGAAGTTCTGCGCCTGGTAATTCAGACCAAACTGAGTCCCGAACAAGTAATAAAGGACAACAACTGGTCGTTGATTACCGACAAAGAGCTACTGAAAGCATTTTGTGACGAGGCTATTCAGCTATTTCCTAAAGAAGCTCGGAAGGCGCGAATGGGTAAAGAACGTGCTTTCAATCCTTTGTTGAAGCATGTCCGACTAGCCACCCAAAACCGCGCAGACATGAAGCAAGTTAGTCAAATCATGCGCGAGAAGCTTCAGCAGCCTGAAGTTGGTTCTCGTGAAGAGGTACATATAAGTAGATAGCGTAAAGAAAAGTAACAAAGCTTTTGACAACTTGGGAATAGAAATGACACACTCCGATGTTGATATGCTTCATTCGACCGATTGTACTATAAAAATAGTGGTGCAAGAATAAAAAACTCAAGAAAATCTGAAGCTTAGTAACTACTTTATGAATTTTTACATGTTGTACTTGTCGAAGCTGATAGCAGTTTTCATAGAATGACAGATTGTAAAATATGAGCAATTTAGCCATGGATAACATAATCAGACGACAATATTAGGGGCACTTGTGAAAGGTAGATTTGTTGGAAAGCGAAATTTGACTATGATGAGAAATTTAAGCGATACAATTACGTTATCATTGCTACACCGTAAGATGGTGATTATTCTAAAAACAAAAGTTTGATGTTAAACGGTTGGTTCAGTTTATTGTGAAATTATGATGACTGCAAATAATTCTAGTATGTACGTCGCCTATACATTTGCAATGTGATATGATGTCTGCATGAGGTGCGTTAATAAAGCGTTGATCCAAGGATTTTTTAATTAAAACTATTTCCTAAAATTAATCAAGTTTTCTTTTATCCTTATGTTCACTCTGTCTGTCAGTCGTTTGTATTTGTTGTCTTTCTACATTTTGATCAAACCCATTCCATCCGCCATTCATACAGTCCTAATGAGGAATGTATGTGTGATAAATCACTTGGATGCACGTCTCCGGAACTATGCGTTCGCTTCATAAATTTTACTCTATGGCCTTAGGTAGGAGTTTATTACAAATGCCTTTTCAGTGATAGTATTCCACCATACTGTCACTAAACGTGAAAATCTGTCAGACTGATAGTAAATGGTTAGTGCCTACAAATAATAAAGTTTAACCCAGATTTCGAGTAAGCTTTTTTGGGGCCTTTAGTTTGCATCGGCAAAGATCATCAACGTCACTTTAATACCTTACTAAGAAAAGCTAAGTTAAGCTCCCGGCAAAATTAAGTAAACGCAAATTCTCACCGAATGATAATTTTAGCGGACGATAGACTACGTAGTTAACTACTAGATTTATCATACGGCCGCATCTCGACGCAAGTTCGTTAGGCAGAGTGCATGCCCAAACAAGTTCACGCATACACACGGAATTTTTTAAATTACCCGCCAGCACCTTCGTGTCCTTTCCACTTCGAAGCATGAAACTGCTCAAGGAGCGCCAAAACGGTGCAAACAGGAACTGCGCCACGAGGCTGCTTGCTTCATACGAATGACTAGTGATTAAACAACGTGTTTGATCAATTAAATTGTATTTTTACAATTGTTGTTATTCCTGCACGTGTTCGTATTGATCTTGTTGCTAAATGATGGTTAACTGTAATGCCATTTGAAGTCAGATTGAAATTTTGCTGACACAGATGTTCATTATACTGACGGCGTGAGACATTAGATGCTCGTGAATATAAACTCTTCGATACTATTTTGTTTTGCTAGCGTCTATTGATTGAAATTAATTTGCTTTTCATTTAATTTCAGCGTTCGTCGTAATGCCGTATGATGCAGTGGACCACTGGCGAGCAGTTTCAAAGCGATAATTGAAGGTAGGTCAAAATTTAACCAGATAACAACCGTCAAGTGTCCTTTCCATGATATTTTTCCAGTTACAATTCTTAACATCCGCTAACCTTTATATGATGATTAAAACATAGTGCCATTTGAAATCAGAGCTATAGTGCTGACACCAATGTCAAGTCAACTGACTGTGTGGTGGATAGGTGATTTGCCGTGGAATTTGTTCGAAAATGAAAGTAATGCCATGATATCCTATTTTTCGTTTTTGTTTCAAAAACATAGGGGAATTTTCGTCCAGTAAAAATGCCAACACGTGCGCGTATGCCTACGGTAAGTCGACTACGATAAGTTGACGTGTTAATGTAAACATCAGAGAAATGAAGTTCAAACAAGCCTCCTTGCTCCAAACGGTCAGTGACCGTGGATTTCACAGTTAACTAACGGCACTTTCTTTTCGTCTCTTTTCGTCGAAATGGTGGACTTAAGGAATGGGAATTGTGCAGTGGGTATGATTTTGAAGTGTTTTTTTCGTCTTTCAAGTGGTGGACCGTGACATTGTATTCATTAAATAATGAAAAGTCCGTTTCGGAGTAGTGACATAGGAAAGTGTATACAAACGTGAATTTCTTTATATCCATATCTCCATAACAATGGGTTACGGGTCATAACCGGCGAACTGTTGTGACTTGCTCCACTTTACTCGAATGCATAGGGTGTGAAATGCAGAATGTCTGATGAAATGTGTAGAATAAATCACAATCTATGCTTTTCAACCGGTTGACTCGTTGTATTTTCGTTTCGATCACCTAGCGATAAACGAAGGGAAAACTTTGACATTTGAAAGGAGGGGCCAGAGAAGCTGGCTGAATGTTACAATTGTAAGTAGGGATTGCCGAATTCGGCTCGGCGACTATATGAGGGCACTGGACGTGGGACCATTCAGCGGCCGCCGTCATATAGCGTTTCAGTTTCGAAAAGACCAAGCAGCAGAACCTCTGCGGAGCAGGGATGCCCAGATGGAAAGCCTGGAAGATGGATTGGAGGGTGTTCAGAAAGAGGTATACGACTAAGGCATTGGGTCTGGACGACATACCGGCGAGAGTGGTCAAGGGAGTAAGTGGAGAACAAAGAAAAATTCAGCCAGGATGTTTAACAAACTCAAAGCTTTCTGTACAGATCGGAAAGGCTCCGAGAGATATGTGCGTTTTTTGTACGCAGAGCGTTGCAGACGACGTCGAGTACAGCGTCTATCGATGTGAGGCTCTATTAGGGCCAAGGTAAATACAAAGTCGGGACCTTAGCTCTCTTTCATGAAGAGAGGATTTCAGGAAGATGGTAGGCTCCCGGGAATTTTATAAGCGAGCAAGCAAGCTGTTTAAGGGGATTACGAGGGAGCAACAAGCCAGGAAGTTCTTTAGGAAGCGGGTCTTGGAAGCCACGAGGGTGGCGCAGAGTAGAATACCACATCAGCGACTGATGAGGACGACGCAGGACCTGTTGGCGGATCAGTCTTTCTGCATTCGACGCTTCCTCCGATGACTCGGGAGTACCTGAATTATCTCTGGATGGATATTCGAAATAATGTAAAAAGCTTTCCGAGTTGTCCGGAGAGGGAAGGCACGGAATTAGTGAGTTTATGAGTCCCACACTAACGCTAATATGAGCACATCAGCGTGCATTCACAATCAGGTATTGCTAAAACCTTCAAAAAATAAGTTGAATAAAACTTTTTAGCTTTTGAAGTCATTCCATTCTTATTTTTGTTATCCAACAATACTTAATAATCATATCGCATACTTATCTCACAGTAATAGCTTACAATAAAAAGCCTAGTCATCAAAAATATATAATTGCCGAAATGTATTTACACTTTACATTCAGGTAGGTGCCGATAGGCATAACCATGCTTATCAATCGTTTAGATTAGCCTATGAATCTTGCTCGGTCCAAAGATAGACAAGTCCTTTCGAAGCTGTTAAAAGAGAGTTCTGCTCTGGGTGGTGACTTAGGGAGTGGACTGCAAATGAAAGAAAAGCCTATGTTGTTATCTGTTGACTCAAACAAAATCTCGTATATGTTTCGTCGCTTACATTGTCTTGTAATTCCTTGAAGAGAAATACATTTCATACACTGTTCCATGTTGATAGGAAAAACGTAAGGTTATCTCAGAAATGTCTTTCGACAAACCTGCTCCTTTGACGGGATGTCGAATCTTGTAAATTATGTTAGCTTCCACGAGAGCCCATACGAAGACGTGCCCGTCCTCAGATCCCGAAAACACGCGCATACCGTGCGCTCCTAGGCCGATGTCCAGATAAAATTCGCTGTCACTGTGCCCTAAGAAAATAAGTTTAGCCGTTAGGTTGCTTTACGTCTTGTTCTGTTTGTACATTGTCAAATGGCCGATTAAATGTAGCCTTTGCAATTTCTGATTTGATCGCTGTGATTGGAATAGTGTAAACGTCGCTGTATAGTGCATTTTCAAAGGAACGAATTTTGTCCGTCATCTGGCTGCACAAACTATCGAAAATAACGCAAGAAGAATAGCGAGAAGTCGCAGCAGGTTTCTGCGTTTGTTTACTAAATTTTCAAATGCTACTTACGAATCCCTAAATGGCATCGGGAATACATATAATATCAGAAAGCAAAGCAAAACGTCCATATTGCAAGGGGTGAACAATTACTAACTTGGTATAAACCAATCTTTACCTTTATATTGCTGTAGGCACTCTCCCGTGTGTTTGTCAATCAAATGTAGAACCCCTCCAAGACAAGACACTAAAATACATTTACCATCAGAGGTGAAGCACGCTCTGTAAATCAATGCAATGTTTCAACAGTGATTTGTCGTCCATTCGAGGTAAATTAACACAACTAATTTGATACAGCAACATTGAAAGACTCCTCTATTACAATCTCCTAATAAAATGGACCGTGAAAGGGAGAGCATTTTTAGTGGAATTACGCTGGTACTAAGACTGAAGCAGGCACAGAGATATCTGGATTAGTCGTAAAACTAAATTTTTTCCACAAATTGGTCTAAAACGATATTACTAATCAAGTATTTGTACGGTAATTTCTGTCAAATGGGAAACACGGATATTTTAGAAACCATCTCGTTTCCATCAAAAGCCTAGCTAACCTGGTGTCAAATGCTTGAAATATAACCAAGCGCTTCTGATGTAAATTTTTTCAGATCGCTTCCTGAAATATGTTAGTGTTGATGAGCTAGGCGCAAAGGGCTCCTGTGTGTATAATATAATGATTTGCTAATTAGTTATCTTGATGGGCGTTAAAAGGTGTGACTAATTGGACCAGTTTATGTCCTTTCGGTACGTAGTATCGTATTAAGGTACATCGTATCGTAGAGACCTGCTTAAATAAATTCATCTGTGTAGAAACAAATTGAAATTTGCCTTTTGTTTTAACCAGGGATCGAGGAAAGAGGGAGTAAAGCGATCTACGTACCTGGTGACTGGCGTCCCTGCATTATCATGCATCATTTTTCCAACACGTATGTCATATCTGCGAACGCGACCATCGAGTGAACTAACCAGAATTTCGTGATCTGAACACGTTACGCTTGTTATGGCGTCTTTTGCCTCCTGTGGTTGGTTTAAAAAAGTCCGTAAAGAAACAAACAGATGGCAAAAATTAATGACGCTGCCATGTAACAGAAAATATTACAATTTCATAGACATACTTAAAAGATGGCAAATTGGCCGAAACAAACGTTTGAAAATGTTAAACAAAGATAGAATCAACAAATTTGTTGATCCTAAAATATAGTCAAATACGCATATTGAAAAGGTAGAGTGTTAAAAGGACCTCATTGTCATTTCAATCTACCTTTGTTTTTTATCTACGCCGTTGCATAATTGCTTCGCTTTGAATTTTGTGTATCCCGAAAGACACATCTATACATACCAGTAGTATACCAGGGCTAACAAAGCTCAATTATTTGGTAACCAATCTCGTCGACCCACTGTTGCCTCTCAATGGTGACCGCTTCATGAAGCAACGCAGGTAAGCCACGAGTTTGAGAAGGCCTTCCGCGCACATCAAAAATGAACGTTTCACCACTGGAACCTACCTCAAGAGTCTGTAGGGCTTCTCTGGCGTTTTTATTTCGAACGTCCCAAATGCCGACGATTCCATCGATACCTCCTGACAGGACTAGAGAGGCGTCCTCATTGAATGCCACGCAAAGAACAGAACCCGCATGGCCACGCCATCGCCGTAAGCTTCTACCTGTTTGGACATCATAAAGAGCACAAGATTTGTCTGCTGACGCGGTCACGACCAGCGAGTTATCACAAGAACTCCTGCAATCCAGCACATCCAATCCATGGCCTATTGAAAAGAACATGCAGTCATTGAAAGCAAGACAATTATTATCCTTGTTATCATTAGTACTATTCTAGAGCGAAAATTTAACGTCGGCAATCTGGTATTGGTTCTTGTATGGAAGTCATTAGAAGAGACTTAACAGGGTCCATACAGATTTATGCCGCAGAAAGTTGATGCGCAAAAATTTCCGTCAAGTATGACAAAAAAAAAAACTAGAACACGTGAAAATGTTTCTCACAGATTGGCCACACCAAAGCGAGACGCATCTAGCATGCAAACCCATATATATATATATATATATATATATATATATATATTGCATTGCCTTATCT
>MNPL01011371.1:5125-18380 GCA_002081605.1 Tropilaelaps mercedesae
TGAATTTCTGTCGACGACGATATCACCCCACCGTTGTGCGGCTTTTCCTGGGAGCATTTTCTCGATTCTGGAACGCACGACCCCCCTGCCGTTAAGCTTAGGAGCAGCCGCTATTCTCTATGGAACTGTTTTTGCTCGAGGGATGGATTGGCCGTTGCGCTGGCGTTCGTAGATCACCACCCCCCTGCAAACGCTTTTGTGTCCCCGTGTGTGCCCTATAACTACCTATAGGTTGTGTGTGTGTGTGTGTGTGTGTGTGTGTGTGTCTGTTCTCATATTTCCATTCACCAAGTAGACTATTTACTCGCAAACTTGAGCCTACAGCGGAGTCGCGACCCGCGTTACGTAACGATGCGACAGGAGCTGCTTCGTCATAAACGACAAACAATGGTGACTCCTGTAGACTATAGTCGCCTATACTTTGCCAGGTCGCTTGATGATGGCATTCGACGTTTAGTCAACGGGAAAGTGCCAATCGATAATTGGGTAGATATATAATGCGGTCAAAAGAGCTTCACCTTCTCGGGATATGGGTTAATCCTACCCAGCGACCTAGGTCTCGCTGAGGGTGCGCGTGTGCGATCAAATTTGTCCCAGCGACCTCGATTGCAAATCGTCCATTATTCATTAGCTTCGTCTGGCACTGCTGTTCAGCGTAGCGGCGAACATTTGTACGGGTATCAGTTTTTGAGCAAATTTGTTGACGTCGAAGGCGCAAAACTGCAATGACAGATTCACCTTTGTGAAGCAGCTATGCCTTTGTGTACCACACTTCGCTATAAATTGACAAACATGTTTATTCGGTTACGTTTCATTTTTTTAGGTAACGAACCGCGGTAGCCTTTCTGGGACCCTTTCTGCGATCTGGCTTTTCGGTTGCGCCAAATATTCGGCAGTGTCTGCTCGTCTGTATTTCAGTAGACGGTTTCCGCGTTTCTATCGCGCATATGAATTAGCCGGATGAAGTGGCTATCCCTCGCAAACAAACGTGTTTATTTTAAACAAAAACTTTTCCCTTTTTATATTTACTTTCGAAAATAGAAAAAAAATAAACACTACGCAATATGACATCGTGATAGGCTTGGGGCGATTGGTCGTCTCGGGAATATCTACTCTCCATTCCTTTCACTGAATTCCTCCATGTCACCCCCTAAAAATGACACCGCATTTATTGTATTTGGCCAATAATAATAATAATGTACGCACTTCGGAAATAAACAAAAAAAAGGCCATCGACGTATTTCAACGGCCACACTAATAACGCGAGGTAAAAGGTGGCGGCAGATGAGTTCCCCAAGAAACATGATGGTCTATCAGGTTGTCTAAACATGAGAGATCCAACGCGGACGAAATGCTGTAGAATTTTGGTTCGTTTTCCCATTGTTGTTTGCCGCTGGGCTGATGAAGAAGGTATAGGTTAGATTTTTTTGCACGTGATCTGAGCCCGATTTTTTTAGGGAGGCTGATTAGGGTGGATGCACGATGCTTCATGAAGAATGCGTAAATTCGTTTTCCAGAGAACTAGAGCAAAACGCGATTTGACGATACGGACTGCAGCAAATTTGAATTCGTCATGCATTTCATACAGGCTGTTTTTGTTGCTTTTTGTGGAAATATGGAATTTAATAGGTACCCCAGTTTTTTAATAGCTAGAGCTCCTCGAGCGGTATTGTTTGCGTCATAAAAGAACTAAATCTATGCCGAGCGTAGTCGAATTCGCCTACGAGGGCTAAAGCAGTAGAACTACTCTGGCCGCAAAAAGTCAATCATTTACATTCTATGAAACGTCACATCGTATAGTCCTCGTCTAAATATGGGAATAGTTCGTTGACGAGTGGAGTTTCTATGCTTTCGTTAGCGGAAGTGTCAACTGCACCCAATTCTCTAGTAATCAATACTGTACGTTGCGTTAAAATGATTGTATGGAAGCTGTCTAACTTGTATATTTTCTGTATATTTTGAGCATGCGTACGTATGACTTTACAAGCATGTAAGATCACACGCATTCGAATAAGTAGCGGTGGCAATAAAATCAAGTGAAAAAGTCCTGTCTACAATAACCTTGAATAGTCTGCTTATGCCAGACCGGACCAGCGTTGAAAAAACCGTCCGCCTAGATGGGTTTTCCTCGCTTCGGACACTGATGGTGAGTAGACGTTTTTTCTCCACCGTTCCGTTCTTCTGTTGTCTAAAAATTGTTTTTCGAGCGTTCATGTCCTCCAGAGGCGGCTTAAATACTTCTTGCAATGAGATGCCTTCTCGGCTTGACATTTCCAGGGTTTCACGGCGTGACTGCGAGCGTCTCCGTACAATGAACTCGGTGGTGGGCGCGGAGGTGGGAACGCGGAGTGGGCGTTCGGTCTCTTCCGCTGTGGAATTTTCTGGCGCTCCCCGAGCAGATGCCATCGACTGCGTGTCAATTTCAGAAATTCAGGAGTCATAATCGTTGTCGGATCTGTCCGCTCACACAGGTATTGCCATTCCGACCTGTGTGAATGGCCGCCAGCTTCAATTCATGACTTCTGCACTTGTTCCGCCGCTCTGATCTTAGAACCGACATAATCAGGTTTTCTGTACAGTGCACGTTGAGTCGCAGATGATTGCTTCGAACGCGTAATTTTCTATGGTTTAGCTCAATGTCTACATAAAATGTGGAGGTTGCTCGACAGAACACGATGCAAGTAATGATAGAGCATTCGAGACGTTCCCCCCAGCACCTTGTGAACTATCATCACCCAACTGTATTCATTAAACACTAAATACAAGTTAGCAACACGCCGAAGACAGAAATTCTTCCACCCACCAACCCCTCCCTCGTCTCCCTGACTGATCGACATCTTTAGTAATGACTTTCGCAACGACACGTCACCCTGTCACGAACGTGAGCGACCTTTCACATCAGCGAAAACGTCCACAAGTACGGATCCACATGTTTAAGTGGCGGCGTTTGCGGCAAACAATTGCCAGTCGGATTGTCTGCTCCAGACCCGACGACAGTTCTCAACTTAAACAGCTCCAAGGCTCCCTCCCGTCACGAGCTCCCATTTCGAGCCCTATTGACAGCAAATCCCTCCAACTGGTCCCCGTTTGACGTGAATACGGATCAAACTCCTTTGGGGGTTTGGCTTGACGATGCCCCCCAAATGACACATTCGCTGAATGGCCGATACGCATTTGTCGAAGTCCTACGACTGCTCAGGGTGTCCGGCGAGCGAACGCGACATCGAACCGCTGCTGATCTATCGCTGGTATGCGACAGTAGTAATAAAAATGTGCGCTAACCTTCTTTTACCAAAAATCACACTCATATTTTTTTGATGATATAGTCGGGTTAGATTTGAGCAAAATCCATTAGTCTTAGGGTCCGGTCTGTTCCAGCGTCCAACGCGATTTTGCAACGAAACCGCTTTAGACAAAGCAATGCGTATTATTTCCAGCCCTTAACGGCCATAGGATTCAGAAACCAACGTGAGACGGCCCGTTTCGGTCCAGTGTACATTTTATAAAAAAAAAAAAAAAAAAAACTCTGTGCTTACCCAAAGCTACTAATGAAAGCTCGGAGAGATAACCATAATTACTATTCATAGGGCTATTTTGTTCTTTCGATTTGTCGATTTCGGTCGGTAGTGTGTATTATTTGCCGCTCTCTCGTTGCACGTGTTACCGCTCATGCCCAAAGGCTTTATCGCTTGAATTATCGGATGCAGTGTTTCTGGGTATCTACGTGTTGTGATCTGTTGTTCTCTGAGACCCCCCAGGGAAGATTCTGAAGGTTTAGGGGATGTATTCTGCATTCTCTTGCTTGTGCTGTTGCAAATGCACAAATTTGCAACAGCACAAGCTGGACACGTCCGACTCCGTTTTGTTCTATCCCGGCATTTCCGAGATGACATTTCTCACGCAGCGGCGTGCAATGGTTGAAGTGAGTTATGGGGTATATCTATGCATTCGTTTTGTCTAGAGTACGTTAGGCGTAGTTGCATTCGCCGGGTGCTAAGTAAATAAATATCTACCGGCCCCGCTGCTCTCCAGTAATCGATGGTATCATAAGTTCCTACAACGTTTGACCGCGCGAATTTAAGCAACGGCGCTCTGCACAGTTCTTCGAAGGAAATACGGTCCGGATTGAAAAAATGCTCGATCTACATAACAGCGCATGACTCAAACAAGCAGGGTTGAGATATGCTCTGTCTCGCGATTACGTTTCCATTAAAATTTTCCACTTGTCTGCAGAAATCGTCTATTCTGTAATATGAATGAAGGGTTAACATGATCTGTTGTTTTTCGTCTGCAGGCAGATGCCTGTTTACGGTAGAATCTATTTATGATTAGGACTATCGTATTTTTTTTTGTGTTCTTAAAGCTTGATATCTTCCAGTGTTAAAGGGCACCTTTGCATTTAGTGAACACGGCAACAACAGATCAATGGCCATAGAAACAAGCGCTGAATTAAAATTACCGATAATCAGGGCTGGTTTTTTGGACAAACGTCGTTTTTGTTACCATTTTAAGCGTTGGCTTAACCCGGCTCACATATGCAAACATATACCTTGTGATTGGCACTCTCTAGCCTATATGAAATACCCCAGAAAACGAAGATCATAGACACCTATTAATAGTTAACCAGGGCGGGAGTCCAACACAACTAAATAAAAAAATACACCTTTACTACAAACACAGCGAAAGATATCTGCATTTCAGCCTGACGCCCGATAGCGATTGCCGTACACAATATCATTAAGTACTCTTCGTTGCCGTGTGCACGGCCGTTGTTTAGGTACGTAAAATCACGTCACTTTATTTATTCACTTTAATACGTCCACCAGCAGCATCGATCAATTCACTATCGAACACTGTTTTTACCATGAGCGCCTCTCTCCGCAGGAGTGCTTATTGAACACAAGTAGACAAGAGTAGACATCCTAAAAATAGTGGGCATTGCGCTAATTATAAAATAAAATCGGTACCAAATCGAGCCACGCGGCGAATACAGATATCGACAACAAACAAAAAAAAAAAAACAGTTTAACTAATCGGCCCCACCTTATCTAAAGGGTGTGCCTGGAAATGCACCCAAGCACAAGGATGTCTATGCACTTAGCACAGATAACGAAATCGTGCACGCTCCCTCCCTCTCTTTCTCCCTTCTACGAATAAACCAGACTATTCGTGTCGTATCTTTGGGTTACCCTGAGCCAGAATTGGAAAAATATCTCGATATTTACTGACGCCCTAGCTAAGCCGTGTTTCTACAGCGCAAGCTAATTTTTTCGTTTGAAGTATAAAGCATAACCGAAGACCTCATCGAGCGCCAGGGAACGACGGACCTCACGCGACTTACACAATTACATCGATAAAGAGTTAGGCGACGCTGAGCATCGTAGCAAAAATCGCATCGTTTTTTCGTAGTCGGGTGGGCGCTTTAAACTATTTCCGCTCATAGATGAGGCTAGAAAATCAGGCAAATCCACTCAAGGGCATTCAGATCATGTTTGCATCCAACCGTCAACGCAGCTGCGACCACGATTTACGTATCTTCCAATGCTCTCGAAATTATTTACGTGCCCGCTAAACGCAAATAAAGGTGCCTGCTATGCGGTGGCTGCGGCGGAACGCGCTCGGCGGAGCGCGCGTACGAACTGTATACATCTGTCGAGATCCAGTTTGTTACAATTGTCACCGACCCGACGTCTTTTTCGTACGCCTTCCCGGCGTCAACTTCGCCGTCTAATTACGCACCGGCTGGTAACTCGTTCAGGATACGAAATTTCTGTAAACGACCGCCAGTCAGCGCGGAATGAGAGCTATGATCAGGTCTCGATGGCTGTGTCGGTGACTCGGCCGGAGTCAATATTTGCTTGACGCTACTGGACGACACAATGCCAAGCCGATACCGTGCTAGTGAGAGGCTGTTATTAATTACATTTTTCGCCCGGCAGGTTTACCGTATTCTGGTCGGGGTAGTCGACATTCGATGCCGGCGACAGAGCTGGTCAACGGTGTGCTATGTCACCCTGGCAGGTCGTCAACTATGACAGAGAACGAAAGTCTGCCGGTGGCACTCGGCGAGCGCCACGATCATGGCTAGACCCAATTCCGTATTGAATTGGCCGCTGCTTTGCTATTGATTGCTGTTATATCATTGAGATATAGTGTCACCTTTAATAATACTCATTGAATTAGTGGCTGATGTATATATATATATATATATTACAAAGACCATATATCAACTAAGTTCTCTAGCACGAATAGTAGTGTCCGGTTTTCGCACGCATGATTGTGGGGCGTAAAAACATTCTCATTTGCGTTGCACAATTCTCGTTGCCGGCATTGACGATGATGCATTTCATTATCGGGGCTCGTCGGAGTGGGTTAACGTCGTACTTGGAGCTAGGGGCAGTTTACGAACAGCCCCCAATGAGCACCTTTCTAACTGGCTAATAAGAGCAGCCGAGACTTTCTGTTTGGGGCAAGCAAAAAACCGGCAAAAAAGACGGTTGACTGTAGGCTCGTGCTCCGCCACCGCTCATCGACGTCTGCCCACAGTCGCCATCGCGATCGGAGTCGCAGTTGTCACCGAAAAGCATTCGGCGACAGTTATCCGTTCAACAATTTCTACTTTTTGTAGACTAGATTTTATATCACATAGCGAATCGAAAGGCTAAGGAGGATTCTTCAAGTCGATTCTTCCGAATCTTTGAGCTTTTTCGCCCACTAGTCCAGCCAGCATGGAAAGGTTTCCTCTGGACTGAATGTTTGCGCTTTAAAAGATGGCCAATTTGTGTCGACTATTAGCACGATTGGTTATGTCATGCAGAAATTGCAAAATCTACAGAAAAATCGCTGCATTCCAGGGCGAAGTCTTGGGTCTAGTTTCTCTAACGAGACCACACGCTTCCGCCGCACGCTTCTCATGCCGCTGGTGGGTGTACGGCATTACTGGTTGCTCAGCGTTTCCGCGTTGAGCCCCAGCTGATAATAACAATCATTTTTCAATGTCAAAATCCTGCCGTCGACTCCCGCGCAGCAACGTTTTATCGGCCTAAAATGCCTAGGACCTGCCACCTGGCATATATGTAAATTTGTATTAGCTATGAGGTAACATGCCCGTTGGCATCACACAAAAACATTCATCTGTAGACGAACGGGTGGAATTTTCCACTCGTTGTGGCAACTGTGCTACGCATTTTTTTCAGATCGTCGTAAACCTCTTACTTCTTATATGCGCGACGCCGTTTCGCTTATCAACAGGATTATGCCTTAAATAGACTAACAGGTAACAAAACTGTTTATATACAGCAGTACACTATTTACCGGACGGGCGTAAGCAGATGAAATCCTCTATAATAGCTCCTGCTAAACGTGGGCTAGATAAACGGGGCGTCAAAAATGCTTGTTAAATTTTTGTCCACCTCGTCGTGTTCTTCCACGATTCCTTCAGTATCCGACTGGCGTGTCTCAATGACTCCACTTCGATGGAGCTTCGAGCAACAGCGGAATAAAGCGCGCTCGTAAGTTCGCTCATTCGTCCTAATGCGTTTGATCGAAAGGACTTCTGTACACCTGTAACGAAATAATGGAGCCACTTGCCATAGCCGTTTTGGACTGTAGCCAATTTACGAGGTGCGGAGCGGCTTTTTGGACCGCTAAGTGCCGAGTCAGCATTTTTACGTCCAGCGTCAGAACGAAAAGCCAAGCTGGAATCATTCCTTTCCATCAAAATTGATTTACGCGGCCTTTACAAATGTTATTATTTTTTTCTTGAAAAGTCCGTGAAAATTATATAGTCTATAGTTAAATGTTCTATTTTATCTGTTTGAGGCTCTTAAAAATGGATATGGTGGTGTCGTCATTTATTGTACGGGGCATCTATTCGTAATAGTAATAGAGAATAAAATGGCAGGCGAGATGGTTGAGCTACCTGGCTGAGTCCAAGAGTTTTTTAGGACTACTCCAAGCAGAATATATATATATATATAAATTGTTTCAACACTTCCGCTATTCCTAGAACACGCATGTGATATCTCTATACAAAAAAGCCATCCTCTATGCCGTAAATCTCGGATCAACCTCCAAGGAGATGGATCTTTGCTTTCAAGAAATATTTCCTCAAAATAGTGTTACCTTCGGGTTTACTTTACATGTCACTATTTGTTCCAAAATTGAGTCTCGAGTACCGAGTCGAGTGCCACAAACTCTGAAAATGTAACACCTGCTAGAAAGGCTAAACTGTAAGCTAATGCGCGAATTTCTCCCGTTTAAAGAACAACTGTTGAAGACGTGGGAGAGAAACAACGAAGCTGCGTTTTGCTCACGGCCAATGTAACAATGTCACGATGACGCCGAACAAGTAACGCTCAGCCTAACGGCAATCTCTCATCGAAAGGCTGGATCGCTCAATAGCGAACGTCTACTCGCTAAGAATATTCAACGACGATTTATTATTAGTCGAAACTGACTTCCACAAGAGACGACGAGTGCCGCCTGTGGACATAAAATGTAGAAAAAATCACCATGTATCTGCTCAGTGCCTGGCGATGCCATTGTAAGCGCACGAATTCGACGAAATATGATTACAATGACACGCCATATGATCATCTCTCATTGCTGCTGTGACAAATGAGTGGTCCACAGCTGATCGACTATTACGCGATAGCGACCGTTCTATCGAATATCGCCGGTATCAAGATCTGTGCAGTTGTACGATAGCGACTATTTCCATTCATCGTTAGGACTTGCGAGGGCGTCACCGCATCAAGTCCAACGTCTCAGCGGCGAATCCGTAGGAGAGGTTCAACACCTTCTTCGCGCTATTAACGCTAACGTCGATAGTATCTGGCCGATGCAAAATTTGCGTTGGTCAACCTGAGTAGCATTAAGTCTTAACGTATGAGCAATGGCCGCCGTCGTTTCAGCAGCAATACGGCCACCAAACAGGATTTGCCGGTGAACGGAACCACCATCCGTTACCACCCGGCTCGTTTGTGGCAGTCGAGTCTGTGTTGCTCACCAACCAGGTGAGCACCTCGCCTGCTAACGAGATTTATTTTGTCGCTGCATCGGTGAAAAGCAATAACACAAAATCTTTATCGTGCTGGTGATAGTGACAAAGACAACAACAATAATAATAATAATAATAATAATAATAATAATAATAATAATAATAGTAAACGAGCTAGTGTCAAAAGCGAATGATCGTGATAATTGTTGTTAACAAGGCGTGACACAGGCTCATATATATATATATATACATCCACATATTTATCTACATATGTCCAAATACTAGGAAAACTAATGAATGAAGTTAACCGCTTGGCGGTTCTCACTCAACAGACAAACACGTGTAGACCAGACAGGCACGCGTCGGTGCCCCCCCCCACTTAGCACCAGAACGGCGGCCGCCCCGTTACGAATCTCCGTTGTCGAGTGGCGCCGTTTACCACGGCTCGTTCGTTTGGCTGGACATCCTGTTCGGCTGTTGTTGTTGTTGTTGTTACGATCGCGTTGTTGTTGTTCTGTACGAAAACAATCCTACCGTCAGGGCGGGGGCGGTATGGGCGCATTGAAATGCGTCGCTACTGCAATGAACATGTCTGTCTCGTACGCGTAGCCCCCGGTTACGGCTGCTGTTCGGCTGAGCCGTGAGTGCTGTTACATAACGAGCAAACAAGCGCTCGAATAAATACACACACACACACACACACACAGGCATAGATACTGGCAGCTTCGACGACGGCCGCGTACCGTGTAATATGGTCTTCGGCTATTAATTCGAAAGAGAGCGAAAACAATCATATTCATAACAATCAATGTTTTTCTTTTTTGTCGGGTGCCCCGAGCACGCAAAGTGTCAGCGCCGTCGTTGTGCATAATCGATGCCAAACGTTTACAGCGGTTTCACTCGCGACCGTTACAAAATGTTCAATAAATGACTGTTAGAGCGTTTGCCGGTAACATCGCCATATCGGAAAAGCACCGCGTACGCGCCCAGAACGAACAGCGACAACGCACGTGAAAGAGGTAAACACGTTGGACAAGTTTGTGTTTCGCGTTGGTTTTATGCCGAGCCCCCGCTTGGCGCAGCTCTCTCCAGCGATTTCATGAGGTCTTGAGTCGTCACCACCGACAGCATCCGCGCACATTGACGACAAAGATCTACAACGCGCGACGGAGAAGGCCGACGAAACAAGCCACTCATCGCCCTGTGAATTTGTGAATAATGTCAAATTTATCGCCTCACTTGGGAGCGTGCTGGTAGTTTTTGTTTTCATGAGCCCTCGGATACGTACGGATGATGGATTCTTCGAAACCCGAAGCTGTCAATGTCTCTTGCCGTCCACGTCGTGTTATGTCAGTAGACCAAAACCCACGCACCTTCCTCTCTCTATATCAAACCACCCATCGGTAAACTGTCATTAGAAAACCGAGCCCTGCCAGTCACAGATTAATTATACGCACACGTTTTTGATTATTCACATTTTGTTGCTGTGCTCGGTTCTCTAATGACGGATTACCGATGAGTGGTTTGATGGAGAAAGCTGAGCGTGTATATGTATCCATATCTGGGGTACAAATACGCAGACGTAACTAATCAGTGTAAATATATATATATATTATAAAAACTACAAATAATGAATATATATGTGCAATATATAATAGTATAGAATATGTGCAAGGATGAAACGTCTAATAAAATGGGCGCATCGATGTATGAGGAATACCTTCATGTCGTGAACAAATAAAGAGCAAGTCTTTTTGGCATTTTACCTCGAAATACCTTTTTAGGTATGTTCTAAAGCGCGTGGCGTAATTCGCAGAGCAGACATACGTCAAAATATTCCGCGTTTGCTTTATTAGGGTGCGATTCCCATCGTGGATTTCATCACCTGCCCCAGGGCTAACCAGTTACCAATCGTCGAATGCGTTGAGCGCCCAATCGGCATTCGCGGAAGACGCCCGAACGTCAGGCACCTTCAACAGAACATATAGTCAATAAATATATCAAATTTTACTAACGCAAGAGTGCAACTATACGTAGTCCAACTATTCGTAGCAAAACAATGTTTCCAAGACAGGATTATTTTTTTCCCCTGTCAAAAACCGAGCATAATTAAGTTTTTTTGCAATTTAGCTCGTTGCTGTTGTCTGCTCGCAACTTGACGACATCGATTTGTTGGCGTCCGAATCGATTAACCAAGAGAATGCCATGTGGCATAAAGCCAGTGGAACAGCATCGCCATTATGGCAATCATTTCTCGGATTCGTAATCTCTGGGTTCGCCGGCCTCCAAAAATAGCTCGTACCCAAATGATCTCAAAAGCAGTAACTCGTTTGAAGACGGCCTCACAACGTCTAGAGGCGAACTTTGCTTTGGACGGTCGGAGTTTGATAAGCGGTGTAAATTTATACACTTAGATTATAGAATTGGAACAGATCAAGTTGCCGACGCAGTTCGGTTACGTCGGCGTTCTAAAATGGACAAAAGAGCCGTGAAAAAATGTCAAAAACGTACGTTCTTATTATGACTCTTCCGAATCCAGATCACGCTAGTACAATAGCCTAACAGTATCTAGAACCCTTTGTTCTTCGACAGTTTATATATATATATATATATATATATATTGGTTGTCTGCAAGTGATCTATATATATATATATATATATATGGATTAGTTGCAATCGGCCGGTGTTGTCAAGGCATGTCACACTAAAACGTTCTTAGTCACTCTCAGTTATCAAGTACTGCAGCGTGTGCGTCGCCCTAAAGTACTTAGTCCCAAGATTCTCTCTCTTTCTCTCTCGTTTTCTCTCGCTTAAATTATCGTAGTAACTCCTCGAAGGCCACCCTATCGTTAACAGCCCAAGAAACTCTCCGTCGAATGCGTGTACATCGGAGATTAGCAGACGTAGACCTCTTCTCCTGAGTCGATTTTTGTCTAGTGCCATTTTGTGTCGCTGGCCGCGAATCAAAATTGCAATGCACGTTTTTTTTTCGTGACATTCTAACTGATCCCGTTGCTACTAAAATGGTGATCCCTTAAATTCGAAGTGAAACGCTACATTTTCAAAGTGTTGCGCGTTACGCTGACGTTCGCCTTAGCTCCGACTTTTGTAACACCAGTTGCTTTTTCTCCTGTCCTACATAAAAGAATTTTTATAAACATTCAAAATTGGTATGAGGCCAAGAAGCCTCGAAGTACTGGGTAGTTATTTTTTAAAAAGTTCACGCGGTTAAAGATTATCTCATACATAATGCACTGACTCACTTAACTAGCGGGTTTGTTATTTGCCTATTTTATTATCTAATCACCCCTACCAATATATTTTTGATTTACCTTGAATTCTATGTAAGCCCTTCCCGTTTTCAGATTAGCACCGGTATTTCGATCCTCCCCATCTTCTAGGACGTCAGAGTGGTGCGATCAACGTCAACGTGGAACCATTCCTGTTTAAACTAGAAACGAAACCTCAGTCCGAACTGAACTAATTTCTTGTCCGGCGTTTAAATTCAACATCATCGAACAATGTCGACGCACTGCGACTTTTCCTTACGGAACGTCTCCTATTTGATCCATTTCAAAAAATCGACTTCAGCCATTAACACGCACACAATGCAACATTATAGAGCCGTTACTCCTCTAATTTACAAACAATTACTCTGCCACGAACAGATTTATTTCCTTTCGTTCGCGTTCGTACAATCTGCTCAAACCTATTCGAGGCACTTTTGTCGAACTCGCGATCTCGACACGAGCTAGGCATTAGGTACACGGATATTTTAGTACAGTCATTGGATTATTTTAAGGTACTCTGGCAAAAGCTCTGAACGACACCATAACGAGACATTAAAGTGTGTTTGTCTTTAGTGTCTTCATCTCAATCTGTACTTCATTTTCGGCATACGTTTGGCATACACATGCACTATGTTCTTGAAGATTTTTGAGAGATGTTATTAATCTAGAGATATTAGAGACTATCGGAACAACTACGCTTTCACGGTTTCCCTCTAAATTGTCAACCTTCGGTGATCAGCCTGAAATTAATCTCCCTTTTACCCGGGGTAAAAAACTTAGTTAGACAAACATTACGTAAATCGCGGCAAATCCCGACGCAATTCGGCAGATGCCTGCAAAAGCATTTGCGCTCGCATGCATCGTCGCAATCATCGCGGCAGACATCGCGAACAGCGTCTTCCATTACTCCCCCATCCAATCAATGTAATATATATATATATAAATATATATATAAATATATATA
>MNPL01011372.1:0-15710 GCA_002081605.1 Tropilaelaps mercedesae
ATATATATATATATATATATATATATATATATACATTGTAGTCGGAAGTCCTGGCATAGTTCTTTAGGATTTCTTGTGACAACGTTAACCACTCACCGGAGACTCGTAATAAGTGTGTTGTTCCGCGTTATCAGGTAATGCAGCTGCTCAGCCTCTAACCGAGTCCTAACTAGACCCAGTAGCACACTCACTCCTCGACCCCCTTCAAGAAATACACACGTCCCTATTCGTCGAGTAGTTGCGACATTTTCGATTGGGTCCTGCCTGATTTGTATCCTCCGTAAAATAGAGCATACGGTTCTCATTTGTGTGTGGCTAATTTCTACGCGTCCACTATTAGATACATGGCCGAAGAACCCACTAGCACTGCACGCGAATCTCATTACTAAAAATCTGCTCATGAAATAGACATTGTACACTATTGATAAATGTGGTGAACGAGTTGGTTGACTAGCGCGTGCATCCAGAAACTTGGGAGAAGCGTGAGAAAAGTGTGATGTTACTTATATATGCCATTACTGTGTAGAGTATTGCAAATTAGGTATAGACAGTTTTATGGTCATATTTTGTTTAGTCTATGCCACACGGTTCTCGAGGGCATCTCACACCCTATTTCTCACTCAATTAGCAAAAGCTCTCATATTTTACGTGCAATTAATGATAATTGTAATTCGATTATGGACAGCGTGAAAGGTAACATTCTTATGGGCTCGCTATTTGAAGCATTGCGAAGCTTCAGTGGGTTGGTACACAGAGAAACAGGATAATTGATATGTGTGTACAATAAGTTGTTTGATGTTGTTGGCGAGGGTTCGAAAGAAAACAGGGGCATATAGTAAATAATTTTTAAATTAAAGTTGGCACTTGTAAACACTTCAGGTGCGTATGTTGTGCAGTTGATAAGTGGTAACTGAAATTGGCAATAATTGTATATTTATAAAGGGTGATCCAAGAACACTGAATGATGTTAAATATTTTTTTCTTAGTTCTTAATATTTTTATGTTAAGTTTTTTGTTCTCAATACTTTTTATCTTTTTCTCTTAACACTTTTATGATAATTATTAGGGTAACATAGAGGCAAGTGTCCATGCAATAACTCACCCGAATAAATTTCGTACCAACACTCGTAGAAGTGATAATCTGTGTGCGACGTCTTTGCAAAAAAACTGTGTTTGTTAGATTTTTATGCAAAAAAAACTGGACTTACGCTTTTGGGGGGTTGGGGTATTTAAGCTCTTTCTACTGGTTTTGACAAAACGATATTTCTGAAAATTATTTTCTGAAGCCCTCTTTAATCTCGATCGAATCTCAAGGGATGGATGAGTGCAATTATCGCATTTAACTACACAAGCGAATTTATGGAGTTAAAAAACATCATGCTACCATTTTCTGTAAGTAGTAAACGATTAAGTTTCAAATGCTACTTTTAAAACAACTCAAATGTAGTATTTTGCTGTTTGCCTTATAATACGGTAGTAATCAATTGGCGCGTGACCAAAAATAATACCAACGCATTAAATGTAAGTTCTAGGAAGGACTCAAATAATGCCGGCCTGTCTTATAATTGGAAATTCACTCCAGCGCTTGTTGGTTCACCTACTTCTACCAGATTTTCGTTACATACGTCTTCTGGAAACTGATGTCAAGTTTCTACACCTAAATTACGGATTTTACTAACGACGAACTAAACTAACTAAAACGGCAAGGATCCAAAAATGCTCCTTTGCTCCGCAAACAGAGGATAGATGCCTCACGATAGAAGAGGTTCTGCGACTGACAACCTCGATATGGCTAGCCTGACCCCCACAGGATATCACTAATGTTAGCCTATGTCGAGTAGTTGCATATATCGTATGTTCTGGGGTGCATTATACGATTATTTCTACAAGTACTACTACGGTGTATTCGCAGAAGTGTACCAACGTGACGTGTGCTTAGTGCATAACGAAGTTTCAAGTGAGCAGCGATTCTTTCAAGAAAAAACAAGGCCATTTTAATGCATTATTTGTTTGATGCAGCGGAAGTTGACTGATCATCAAGCAGAAGGAATTTCACCCACGAGAACTCCACTGAATGCAAAACTACAGAGTATTCCACAGGTATATTTGTATTCATTTGATGTTAGACACAACGTTGTACGTCTGCCATCGAGTTTCCACAGAATTTGTTCACGCAGTTAACGACGTATTTTACTAGATGGTCTCTCGGCATACGCCTAAAACCCGTCCGCTTTATTCAACATGTTCGTCAAGCCGCAGCTGCCTTTCGACGCATTTATGCCACAATTCATATAGGTAGATAGTCTAAAAAGTTTCTAACTCTCTCTAGCTATCGGTCGCTTTCATGTTTCAAATCTGTGCGCGCGCGTGTCCTGCCACCAGGTGCTCGACACGATCTCCTATAGCCGGCATTCGCCAAGCGGGCTCCGACTTCCTTGCAGGGCCTCGTCCAACCGTCGGGTGTCGCCACTACCCCGCCAGTAGCGAGCCAGGTGCAGCTAACTGCACGCAGGCTGCGTTCAAGCTCGCGACGAGATTCGAGTAGTTAGGCCGAGCGTACGCGGGATGGCGGGGCCACAGGACAGCGTAGCAGAACCACCGCAAACCAACCAAGTCCATCGACCAACGGATAGCTCCGATCCGGATCTAAACGGGGGAGGCTCGGTAGCCTACTCATCAGTAGGCCTGCAGAACTGGCAGTCGAGGGCCAACAACAACAACAACAACTTAGCAACACCGGCTCCGAGCAACTTGCAACAACTGCGGTGGTGGAGCGCGCTTAACAGGCTCCGGGAGCATGGTTAGATGGCTCGCCAGTTAGCCCGAGTGGGTTGAGGGCCGGGACGTCCCAACGCGGAAGGGTCTAACGACGACGGGGCGATCTAACAGAACCTGACGGTCCGACTCCTCTGTTCGGGAGCTCTGATCGACGATTGGCGTCGAATGAAAGAAGAGCGACTAAGAAGACTCAATCGGAGTGATGGTGCTCGTCACTGTCCGGCTGGAGGACACATTGGACGCCAGCCGATGCCGCGTGAGGCCAGAGGAGCCCTCGTGCGCTCCGATTACGACTCGAGAGGAAATCGTACGCCTTGATCGGTGTGCGTACTCTTAATGTGAAACCTATATTCGATGACGACGAACACTTCGCTGTGGTGGTCTGTGTGGGTAGGATATAGTCATTACTGACATGGGTTGATAGTTGTGTTAGCTCTTTTTTATCCGATAGAGCCAAACTGACCGCGGCTCAAAGATCCGTTACGCGGCAAGAGCTGTCTTCTCTCGCAGATCGTAGAAGGGGATTCTTCACTTGCGGTATTCAATCCGGACTTGGTTACTCTGTCTACTGGGAGCAGTCGAGCGCGGAAATTGACCTCATTCTCGTGTGATGTTATTGTCAGAGATTTACGAAGTCGGTTCAGTAAAATCTACTTTTATAGAGCTGGCGGACGCCTAGTACGCTAAGCAGTTAGGGCAAAACATCTCAAAATGTTCCGATCAATCAACCCGACAGCCGGACCTACTTTACCAAGATGGTGGGAAGATAATTACCGCTATCCGACACAAGGTCAGTATCGTAAGGGACCGATGGGTGCGTCTTGAAGGGCCATTCGACGCTGGTATAAGCAAAATGTTTCGGGGAAGATAGCTTTAGGCTATAGAACAGGTTTAGGCTATAGGAATAATATGTCGACGATCTTCGGGGGCTAACACCACTTGTGACTACTGCGCCGCCGAAGGGCAAACCTCAGGTTCATTAAATATCGAATACGAAAGTCAGTTACAACAAGAAGACTGGCTGGATCTGGAGAGAGCGAATACAATTTTGCGCATTCATCCAGCGCATCGGGTAGAAGTGAGACGGCAACCCCTAAGGAACGAAGACAAATGTTGTATGATTTAATTAGAAACTTCAAAATTTTGTGAAGAAGCACTAATGCGTATCCCTATGATCGTGTGTTCGAAGATCAGCCTAACAAATTTTGCCTGTCTGTTTTCTAGATATGTGCAAGACTATGTCCGAAGCTTGGGACGAGCCCGAATCATCCATTGAAGCCAAACATCGCAACGGTACACCCGTTTCAATCAATAGCCAATCCAGAAGAGGATACATTTTCTAATTGACATGGACATTTATTTCTTGACAGGTTTTATATGAAATCAAATCTCTGTGAAGATGATGCCGACAAGCGAACTGCTATATGGTGCAAAAAAACGCATATATATATATGTATATATATACAAATTTATATTGCTGGTGGAGCGAGTGATCGTCCACATGCGTACGTCTCTGTGCTTTTGTGTAAGGTGCCGCAAAGGGTCTAAACTCCATTTCAGTTTAGATTAGTAGCACTTGAGTATAACAGATTTGCTCGAGATGTTGAAGAGGTCTGGAGACGCCCACGCCCGAGAGTCCTTGCCCGGGAAATTTCTCTGTTTCAATCCACAAGTAAGGATCTCAGGGAGAAGGAGTTCCCCGCGATTAGGGTGCAGCTGCCGGCGTTCTGCGATTGTGTAAAAACGCTCCCGCGTTCGGAAACGTCTGACTGCTGTGAAAACAGTCTCTGTAGTTGTGCAATACACGTTTGTCTTGAGGCGCACTTGTTTGCAAAATATCGTGTCAGATACCAACAAAGTATGGCGCCGCAAATTCAAAGTTTTTGTTTTTGAAATTGGCAGGCACATCAAACCGTCAAGACGGGAGAGCTTCGAATCAAGCAGGACACGTGTACGGGCTATAGACGAGAGCGTGGGCATCTCCAGGAGATTACGACACACACATATACATACATAAACGCATAATATACACTTACATTCTAATAATACATAAGGGACATAAGGGAATAATACATAAGACATAAGGGAAGTACCGGCACAACGTCGACATAACAGGTATAAGAATGTCGCTTCTAAAAGAATCGTTATGTATCTAACAAGCTTGCAATAGCGTACGATGTCACAGCTGATTATCATGAGAGGGCCGCCGTAAATCAGTGGCAATATTCAGTGCGACAGGAACAGACGCCACTCGCGTCGAACAGAAACGAGAACTTACCGGATATCAGCCCTTAACTCTAACGCGTACCTCGAAAGTCTGCGCAGGTAAATGCGTTCGCTGCCGTCGTCTGAGGACCGGCTAGATCGCCGAGCCTATCGGAGACGCCGGTAGAGATCGCAAGGCAATGTTAGCGTGGCCAGCGTGAGCTAGTTGGATGTATAGTCCAAATATATAGCACAACTATACAACCTACTACCTCAGCTCTGCCGCAGCAACAAAAGGACCGCTGGAAGCACGTTTCTCTCCGATCCCGCCAGATATTTGCTCAGATCAACATGCGTGCGGCTGTCTGACTCTGCAATGAAAACCTGGTCAAACTGATGTATACTTATAATGTGTATCCGGTTATCTCTGTAATTAATTTTGTTTGTCATTAGAGGTTCGTTTGGACAGTGTTTCAGAAGCATTATTTGATGAAAAAAAGCTATGATCCGTACGCCACTATGATTCCCTTAAAACGTCTGTTGAGAGATTTATCGTCGACTTTTATTTAAAAAATGGTAAACAGACGAACCGTGTGTTGGTTAACGTGTGGTGGCGTAGGCCACATATCTATGGTGATATGACTATTTGGTAATATTTGGCTCTGTCGATATAGGCCGTCTATTTTATGACTGACGAAGTAATGGGGGATCGCAATCGTCCATGGAAGCCTCATACATAGAACAACATGTGATAGTACGTGTAAATATGTAATCCTAACGACGGCGGAAATCGTACGAAATCGTGTTTATGTTTCGCTAAATACGAGCACCAACCTCTACGACAGGCTACGAATACACTCACGAACGAGCAGATTCCCAAACTTTTGCTCCATGTAAGCCTAGCCGGAAGGGCGCGTAAGGTCAGAAAACGCTCACGTATGAGCACATTCAAGGACGCGCAGCGTCGCTCCGCGGCAAAATTTCACTGCATCGACGCCTGCTACTCTCTATGCGCTTATAATAGATCTGATGCTATTGCGTCGAGTGTAATGTAAACAAGCGTTGAAACAAAGAACGTGAAAACGCATACGCGCAGCCAGCGGCTGTGATTTTATAGTGCCTTTATGTTCGACATAGCGGCTGCTTTTAGCTATTGACCAATGTTTCTCGAAGGGCTGGAATTGGAAACCAGCAGCGAAGGAAATTGAATACGTACACGAGAACGCATTCTATGGTATGATACTTGCATGGCCTGTGGGACACAATTGCTCAGCGTTCGTTCCGGATCTCCGCTCGGTGCGATTTTTCTCGAAGGGTCGAAGCCAGTTCGGAGCACACTTAACGCCTGTGTTGGCCTGCTTGCCAGGATGGGACGCCGCGGACATGAGGCACCTCTGGTGACACCACTTCAAACACTTCAACTGAGAGAATCGAATCGCAAGAATGAGAACATTGAATTCTCTCACGTGGCCATTCGGCTGTGAGGAACGATTTGCCGGTGAAAGCCCGTGTCCCTTCAATTTAAACACATCTTTATCAAAAGAAGACGACTCTGAACATTTTGTGACCATATTGTGGAAGATATTGTGGCCAATGGCTCCCAGGAGCAATCCTCGTTTTGCGATTATACCATTTGTTAAACTGGTGCGAGTTTAATGGCTCATATATTTGCACCGTAGTGCTCACATGTTGAATAACAAAGCTTCGATTTACTGTATATATATATATATATATATATATACGCTTATTTAAATCTTATTGCCAGTACAGCGCAGTATTTCGATGTCAGCAAACTACAAGTAACTTATGGGTACTTTGCAACGCGGGAAACTCCAGCAATCTTTGCTCAAGAGGGTCTAAGGCACGGCGATTAAGCACAGCGTCTTCAGATGAATGCTGGCTGATTTTAAACGCTCGTGAACATAGGCGACGTAACAATGTTGTACTGAAAGCGTATTGAGATCAATCAATAGTAGTTCGATTGCCACAAAGTAGATTGTTGATTGATTGCTAAGGACAGTGCAGGTAAGGGATGCCAGTGACCAGTCATTCAATACCGAACGAGGCTAGACGGCTAAGAACGTGCTACTATAATGAATGGATATAATATGAATTTGTCGATGAGCTTGGCGATTAGCATGACGACGGCATACGAAGTCAACGTACACTGCAGTCCGAATGAGAGAAGTTCGTGCTTGTCCAGTCAGTACAAAGCAATGAAAATTCGCTACGCAACCAACTGTACAGCTGTGTGAAATGTGTGCTAGCCAGCACGAAGCCGGTATGAGGATGTCATGCCTTTTATATGTCATGAACGGCTGTCGTCGTTGTCGGGTCCGTCGTTTGTCGGCCATCTCGTCCGTTTCGGTGACTCCGAGCAGCGCGGCCTACCCGAAAACTCGAACTTGCGAGTGGTGTTCAAACGTGAAACACAAGTTCGGATGTACGGGTAGGCTGAGCTGATCATATCAAAAACTTCCGTCCTTTGTCGGCGACTGCTGCCGAAACAGCGAAACGCTGAAGACGTGCGCGATGAGAGGGACCATCTCGGTTTGTCTGAAAATCAGCCTGAGAGGCAGGATTAGGTACTCGGCAATTTGGAAAATGCACACAGATGTAGTTGTTTTACAAAAGATTTTGTACTTATCCTATAAAACCGTACGTTGTAACCGGTCAGGTTACGTCGAAATTCGGCCACATGTACGTATTGTTGGCGATAGATCGAATCCAGTACTCAGCAAGCAAAATGCTGTTAATTGGACCGCATTGATCAATTATCTGGCAATTTGCTTCGCGAATATCGTTTCAGTTAATCTTTTTTTCATCACTGGCGAGATCCCACTTTATCGGCCCGTACGTTTTAATCGTAGGCAACTCTCAATTCGCTTGTTTTGTATTGAAGGAGGTTTTATAATTAGTTCCACACATGTCGTCACCCCTGTCTCCTCGGTAAAACAACGCTCTTTCTTTTTTTGCCTTTCCCCTGAACTTTATCTCACCTGGCACCTCACGAGGCTTCCTTACTCGCTTTCAGTTCCTCGTAGTTAATTGCATTTCGAGTAGAAATTAGATTTGTGCGAAATTTCAAGGTGACCCAGTGGTCGGGCTATGGTAACTCGCATTTCGCTGCGGTCTAAAACTTCTCCGATGGCCAAGCACGAATATCGCCGGCCACCCCGTGATTGAGCTGATCAATCAACATGTACACAAAATGCTGGAGCGTGGGCGGTTCAAATAACTGTAGCGGCAGAAACCCCAACAGGGTACAAATCCTGTGGTAGGAAAAATGAAGCTACTTTTAAAAAGCTTGATGCGCCATCTCCTGTATCGGTGAAAAAGGATCTCGTTCAAGTCGCCCCTTTAACGATATCGCAATCAAGTGCCGAACCGTTTCCGGCACATATCTGCTGACTTTTTCGGCGCTACTTAATCGCTTTCTGGCCTTTCTAGGACGCACTTGGCATTGCTCGAACGTGAAACAGGACCAAGACTCAGTCGCGTACAGGACAGGTCCTTCTACTCTCGGCACCCCGGACATGCGCCGGCCGAACGCTCTTCGTTCTTCACCAGTCGGTGCTTCATCCGGAGCAAGCCCCCATTGGAGTATCTCTCATACCGAGAAGTCGGGCAGAGAAACCTGTTACCCTCTCTCGCGCTTCGGAAAAAGGTGAGGTTGTATTTTCCTAGCGGTTTCTGTTTGTTGTGGCGTTTCGTCTCTCCGGTGCATTGACGCCACCATTCCTACCACTGGTGTCGGTGCGATCCAATGATCGGCGGTTGCTGACGGGCAAGCCGAGGTCTGAGTCGAGTATTAGTGATTTTAATTAGCTCACACAAAAGCGTAATCTCTCGATCTGTCGATCTCGCTCGTTGCTTCGCTCGCTCTATGTCCATGCGCCTGTCTCTGAAGTATGGCTACGCCCTGTCCCTGTGATGATGCTATGAGGCGTCAATCTCTTGTAGACATAACCGGTCTCTCTGCGCGCGCCCCCTGAAAGGAATCCCACGTCAGATCCTTTCTCCTGCGCTAGAATATCAGTTCGATCTAGTCGAAGGATAAGTAGACCCGGGGGCCGGTTTCCCTTCTTCGGCTGTTCGGACACGACGCTCTGGGAACGGGTCAGAGCCGTTGTGATGAGCAGCCGTGAGCGAGACACCAGCGCGCTCCCGTCTGGGGGCGCCACCTCGCGCACTTCACTACGCTCTATTAATTTGCGCTAAAAATACTACAGCTCGACCGATGCGTGAGTTCAACCAAACCCCCGATCTCAAGCCGCCTGTGTACCGAGTGAAGAAACTAATAACACGGCAGTGCACGAATGCCCATCGAGGGTAGAGCGGCTATGAGAACACAGCAAACGTGTCGACTAATTCCTCGATGAAAACAGACAGACGAAGGCGACTTGATCGTAGCCTGAAGGTCCTACACATTAGAAGATGTACAGAGTGAATCAGTGGTTGAAGACTGGACCCTGGGTCCACCTGGCTCGGCGCGGACGTTTGAACGTCAGCGATCTCTCATACGAGCCGTGGTCAACATAAAATGCAGTGCAGGCGAATCGCTAGAAAATAGCTCTCTTCTGTACATATCATAAAGGCATGTCATATAGGGTGCGGCAAAACTGTATCCAGCACGAGCCGACAACCTGAGGCATTCCGGGCGGAAACTCCGCTAGCTCAGTACGGTCCTAATCTAAGTTTGCTACACTATGAAGCATGAAACTGAGCATTCTGGATCGGTAGACTCCTGGATACGCGTACGCCCATTGGATCAGCTGCTCAGCGGGGAAAAAATAAGGGAGATTGATCCATGGCGCAGGTTTGCCTGCATCTTGTCCCAATAGGACTTAAAAACGCGACAGTGATTTTTGTGTCAATCGATCAACAACGCACGCGCGCGCTACTGACTTTATTGTTATCTGCCCTCCGGATCTCATTTTGAGCTTGGTGACCCATCACCCGTTAGCCTGCTCCGTCGATAGGTGTCAGAGAATCCGCCGGGTGGGACACAGTTCTGGCTAAGCATATCTGAACCAGTTCGACCTAGCAAGTCACCTATTTCCTAACTCTGGCCGCTTCGTTTAGGTATTCCTTCGTATATATCCGTCTGGGTGCGTAGGCCCGTACCGCACACGGTAGATACTAACTGGATCCAGTCGTGACAACTGGTAATAGCTGATGGCAGTTTTTTTTTTTTCCCCGCCTTGAAGTCGATGGCCGCCGGGACGAAGCCGACATCGCGATTCGTGCTCGTTCTTCACAGCCACTCAGTGGGGCAGTGACTGTTCGGGCGTCAGTCTCGAACCCCCCCTTTATTGTGAAACCCTTCATTTTCGCCTTATACCTTGCCGACCAAGGGATGTTTGGATGCATTTGGACAAGTAGGCCGCGTTAAACAGCCAACATACAGGCAGCAGACAATGATGTTGATCATTCTCATGTCCTCGACCAGCGTCTTCTATCTCTCCCCGCCCTCTCTCTCGTTAACTCGCCAGGTCTATCCTTAGTTAACGCTCAGCATCTATCCTGAGCAAAAAATTGCAATCTATGTAAATTGGTTAATCACACAATGGCACTGCTGGCCAGCGTAGCTGGCAGCTACGTCCGTTAGGTTTTCTTTTGCTCCCCTCTGGTATCGGACTCGTTGCCGCTCGCAATCAGCCATCAGACGAGTCTCAACATGGCCATCGCTGCCTGGCCGGGGCGTCGCAGGAAGCTGCTCAAGACCCGGTCAGAGCCTGAAGTTTGTATCGATTCGTAGCTTTTCGTTGACGGAAGCTACGATGGACGACCCGTACCCCCGCCTACCCTCCAGTCCCTTGAAATCTCCCCCCCACAATGGCAAATATGACCGCTACTTGTAACGAGTGCGGTGTTGTTTTTGTTTGCGATACTCGGCGACGCTTAACCCGATGAAGGATGATCCTGGCGAACGGAGCACCTCGAACGGTAACTGACTCTGGTCGATTAAGAAAACTGCTACACTCGTACACAACAGCCGCATTCCAACCGGTCACTGTTCTCCTGAATCGGAGCCACTGGCCGGTGGGGGCCGCTGGCGAAGACTGTGAACGCTGTAAACAACAAACTTGACATGCGTAATCAAATGACGATTGCGGTGACGTTCACAAAAGTGGCGTAGGGAAGCGGGAAAGGAGTAATCGGGAAACAGGGTCCGATTTTCGGGTCGGACCAACGACACGAGCTCATGAGTTATGCAGTTCCCGTTATACGATAACAATGCGAAGTGGTCATTGGCTGTTTGACTGACGAGAACGCTGATCTCTGCGTCCTCGGAGCGGAGCTCGGCTGTTGAGCCTCATTGCGAGCTACTTCACTGGCCGAACCAACAGCTGGACTCACCTCTCACCACGAACGAAATTACTGGTTTTCAGCTACGTCAACCATCACCAGCGCCACCGGCACGCAGGAATCATGGCGGAGTTAACACAAACAATAACAGCAAATAGACAGGACCTCGGAGCGGTGTCATCAACCTGATGGCGAACGACTGCGAGTTCCACATCAAGACATTGAAACACTGCGCGGGGGTCTTCTAGAGCATTCGCATCTCTCCCCGAGAAGGGTAAAAATGTTCTCCCTGTTCGTCAACCGGTTCCCACGTGGGCTGATGGCACCGGCGGTTGTTGCCCAACATCTCTCTCTCTCTCTCTCGAGAGAGAGAGAGAGAGAGAGAACAAGAAGACTAACTAACTGAGGATTGGTTAAGCTCGAGTTCGACACAATAGGGGTTAACACACACACACACACACACACACACACACACACACACACATACACGCAAACACACACGCAAACACACACACCACATACACCACACACACACACATACAACACACACACACACACACACACACACACACACACACACACACACACACACACACAGGATAGTCCGCTCCTATTGAACGCGATTTCGTGTCCACAACAACCCCTTGTTTATCAGGTAGTTCGTCAAGTCTACGGCCGCGCCATAAACGCCCATGCAAGCGGATTAGATGATTCGGGCGAATTTTTACTTCTTGTTCGTGTCGGTCGTCAACCGAATACCTTAAGGTGCAGTGAATCTTCGGATTGCACGTCCGTTCCGAAAATGCACATCCAGAATTCGCAGGCGTTTCGCGTCTTTCAAGCACTTCCGGAAGGTGGACATGCGATTGCGTGTGTCGCTGTGCTTCGCGTTTATCGCATTCGATTCTGACTTGAATAGCAGCAGGAACGCGTCCACGACTATTGTGCCTGACGAGAGTTTCACCACTGGGCCTGCGAAGTAGGACGCTTGCATTGAAGCCGCTCACAACATCAGCGTTCATCCATAGTCGACATGGCCCTGCGCAACACTTCGGTGCCAAAACACGGCATCTCTCTTTCGCTCTGCGCAAAGTCGCATGGAAATTCGCCTCAAAATCTGCCATCAAACGATTCCTCCTAACCCATCCATTCTGTGAGCAGAATCGCTTGTCGCCTCATAATCACAGAGGCGATTTTTAGCTCTAAAAACACCGCCATGCTTCTCCTACGGATTGAACTCTCTCGTTTGCTCTAAAAATTCTGAATGATTTCGGTGTTGCTTCTCCCACATGGCTGGTTTTTTTCTAGCACAAATATGTGTGTGTGTGTGTGTGTGTGCATATCGGCTCGTACAGTCCTGGCCAGGATCCCAAAGTGCGGAGCCCATATTTTCTAGTTATTCGAATCCGAACGCCTATCGTAGGCGATGAAGATGGCGGCCGAGCGAATCTGCGAGTGAAGGGTTGCTCCGGTGCTCCAGTTCGTCTGGATGAGAGTGGATACCGTTGTCATCGCCCATCCAGTCGACACCGTGGAAGGAGGAGGAGGAGTAGGAGGAGGGGGGGGAGGAAGATGGAGCGCTCGGTGGTCGAAAATGCCGAAAAAGGGGCCCCGAATTGTGAAATTTTGGGGAGCATTTCGCCAGCCGGCGGGTATCGGCCGTGTTTTTGGGCGCTTTTCAAAGCTTCATCAGGGGGATCTGCCGCCATAGCATGGCGGCAGATCGGGTTCTTTTTAGCGTCCCATGCGCAGGGACGCCAGCGGACACCAACGGGTGATGGCGAAGATTAAAAGCGGCTGTATGCCTAATATTGTGTAGATACAGCAGCATCCCGCGTGTCCAATAAAAAGCACGGTCGGGTTTTATCGCGGAGCTTCGCCTATTATTCAGCTTCCCTTGAGGCGTGTGTGAAGGGCGAGGGGGTAGTCGTGAGTTTATTGAACTCCGGCTTACGCCGAAGTTCTAACGCTGCTTCGACAGGCATTCATCCGCTCCTTGGAGCTGAGTGTCCTGGAGGAGCGACTCCGACTGACCAGCGGACTGGCTGTTGTGCCCACAACTAGAATAATGGACCGTTGTCTATTTTGAGAATTTATTATTGCTGATGTGAAGCACACGCAATATCACCGATAGGTGCACAGACGCTGAACCTAGATATAGAGATCGACGCGAACAGATATAGACGATCTAAAAATATACACACATATATATATATATATATATATATATATACGAAGTTTAGCCGAAATTTCGGCCGGCCCAGTGCAGCTAACCACAATGGCTCTGGACGTCGCACGCGGCCTAGGGCAATATTTCAGCAAACACTTGGCGAAAACCTTGGCCAATGTTGATTGGCCAACTACGTAAACGATTCGATTCGCGAGTGCTTGACATTTGTGCATGAGTAAACCACGTATCGTTGTGCATACTTCTGTTGTATTCCTTCAGCTGTGCTAGTTCCTAGAAGAGCCGAGGTAGTTGTTGAAGTGCTGGCGTTCATCTTCAGAGGACCACTTGAACACACATCGAAAGAGTGTGGAAAATTTGCGTATGGAAAACGAGCCAAAGATGGGGAATATCTCACTCACAATGCAGAGATACAACGACGACAATGGAAAACGACTCACGTCATCGTCCAAGACGCATCGCTAGCGTGCGAAGTTCCAGCGTTGTGACGCTGTCGCTCAGCCGGATTGTCTCTCTAGGCGATGCCGTCGCAATTGTAACTCTATTCCAGTCCATTATCAGGCTATTACCGCCCGTGAAATGGCTGAGTTGGCCCTTCCGCCTAGGCGGAAGGGAGCCGTGCCGCGATAATAAATGATCTACAACGTTCAACCAAGGGACAGGACAATTACTCGCCAGTTCGGCGCAAGATCGACGAGTTCGTTCAGGCCCTCATTTGGTCGATCAGGCTTCGAGCGAAGACGAGTCGAGACCGGTAGCTTTCAGCTTAACTTGTGACTGAGACCGGCCGCTGGCACGACTTTGATTCGGGTGTACGAAAAGGGGTGAAATCGAAAAATCAAGAGGCGTTTCCGGTGCTCCGCGGAGCGACACGAACGAGTTTAAACGAGTCGGGGCTGCTCCAGTGAACTGGGCCCGGGCGGGAGTGCCGTTGAGGTCTGGTGAAGACACCTTCTTCCGCTCGGGATTAGCCACCATTCGAATGCCGCAGCCAAACGGCGGACGGGGTCCGACATCTTCGGAGCCACCGCCCGGCCGGGGGGAGGTAAGAACACGGCTGGCGCGGGGCGTCGCGTAGCAGAAACCCAGCGAAAAACTCGTCCCGATGAAGGTTAACACGACTGTTATGAAGCCGAAAATGAGCAACGGGACACCGGCGACTGGGTGGGGGAACATCCAGCGGCAGTGGTAGATGTGTCCTGTATCCTTCGGTGTCCGCGTCCTTCAGGATTTCGACGAATTTCACGCGAGCGCCGGGGAAGCCGACGGAAGCCTCACCCGGCGGCGGTCTCGCGAACCTCGAAAACTCGTCCGAAGACTCGAGAGGCATCAGGGAGTGCTGTCGACGAAGTGCCGCGGTGGGCCGTGTCAATCGACATCGCTTGCCAATGAGGTACATCACACAGATAACACCCCGGATGGTTGAAGAACGAGATGCTACCGCAGACAGGCGACTTCATCGGCGGCAACACAAAACTTCGTCCGTGCAGATTACAAACGACTTCTAGCGAAATTCAAGCTAAAGGGTGCGCATGCACTGCGAACAAGCGTCACAGAACAACGATCTGATTGTGCTGACCCTTGATTGGCTACCTTTATGCCTTTTACGACTTCGGCATAGACTTCGTAAAGCATTTCGGCTAACCGAGAACACTTCCGTAGACGGATCTGAGCCCACATTGTGGTTTGTTCCGATTTAACTGTTGATATGCAAAGGCTTTTCGAATTTAGTGTGTGTGTGTGTGTGTGTGTGTGCGCGCGAGAGAGGGAGAGAGTGGGGAAACTACCACACCCAAGTGGATTTCATGTTAATGTCATGGATTGCTAGCGATAAGCATTAATGGTAGACAACCCGTTGGACTTTCCTCAACCTAACAGGCATGTAACAGTATCGGTGACGCAAACAACACAAATCCGTTCATGACTCATGACATGATTTCGGTTCATGTTACAGGATGTTGAACAAGTCCAGAGATAGCAGTTTCCTCTTATTCCATATTCGACGTAAGCACCCGCCTAAAGTATTCCTAAAGTTGTACGACGGCCTAGCTCAATGGCGACAGCACACATTCCTCAAGGAGAACAGTTTTGAGCACCGACAAAGCGTCGGCAACCTATCATGACAACCTACCATTGTTTTTTTTTTTTGCCTTTACGAAAATCACCCGCCGGACGCCAATGTAAGATACCCCCACCCGACTGACACAGCTTTACTGGGCCTCTACCC
>MNPL01011374.1:15311-34377 GCA_002081605.1 Tropilaelaps mercedesae
CTTTAGCTAGTACATGTTATTACTTATTCATCGAATATATTTAAAAATAGATCGCAAGTAACAATCGACATTACATGCTTCGAGTTCCACTCAATCTTGGAATGAACAGGTATGCTTGCAAACGTGTCTGAGGTCTGTTCTGAAAATTCTTACATCCACTGGGGCATGTATATAATAACTGGCTTTTTGCATACATGATGTATGTCATAGTAATACCAACCTATCATTATAAAGGTTTCTTCCATCATCCCAACAGCGATGTCAATACCACACGAAGTGTACCATCACCCCAACACAAAGGAGTGGCAAGGATATGCGTGACCTTAGCCTCACTCGATTTTGTCGCCAAAACACGACACCAGAGCCGGGTATCGATGCGTCTGACTTCGGAAATTACTAAGCATTAATTGCAAGAACACGTGAAATGCCAAGTAGGCGTAGAAGCAACACACTCACCTCGTATCGCATCTAAAACAGCCAGACGTTGCATAAAATAAGAAAATAATATCAACTCGATTAGGTGGCACTTAAGGCTGCGGTTTGATAGGGCACTTGCTTTCACCATACACCTCGGCGGTTTTACCTGTACGCAGTAAAATTCATTCCCCCGGACTTCTCTTGGAATTCTGCTCTAACGTCCTTTTCCGAGTTTCGGTCCTGGCTTTTGCCAAAGCCGTACTTGAGTTGCGTCTTTCTATTTAGCGGCTGGCAGGCGGGCCAGCAAGCAGAGAAGCTTGTCCATGAACTTACGAAGTCGCGAACACGTTGACAAATCCAACTGAAGCAACTTTTTAGGGAACACACAGGGCAATCTTGAACATAATTACCGTTATGGAAGCAAGTCTAAGTTCTAGATTACTTTTTAGGGCGACGGCAACGTCAACCCAAGAGACCACATACGAGTAGGTAGCTACATATGTCTTGCATTGGCATGGCAAATGTATTTCTTGAGACTGTTCTCCGCAAGGGCCATGCTAACAAAATGTATCGATAATCGGAAAAAATCCTTTCTATAATGTAATTGGATATAAACTAACGCTGTGCTAAGGTTAACATTATGCCTACGGAAACCCTGAAATAAAGCTCCTATATCCATTGCCACCATTCTGCTCCATGAAACCATTCAATTTTTCCGACCGAGTTAACCTCCTACCTCTTTATGTCCTGCTGAGAGCGAGGGGATGAGATGTCTACATGCCCACTGCTCCATTGGCCTCTATCCAGGAAGCCGTCAGCCATGCTATCCGCCGACATATTGGTGTTACGGCTTTTGGCCAAACGATTTTGTCATGACAGTTGCTGGCAAGCGTCAACATCTGCGGAAAGCACCACGCGGAGGCGAAAGCCCGCGTGGCCGATTGCTGGAGTCGCCTATGCGATCAGTGAATCCTTTCCTGCATCTTCGCATTTGTGGGTATACCTATATGTCTGCCGAACCGCTGGTAGGTTTCCTCCCCGCGTCTGCCCATGATCCATGGATCTGTGAATGCGTAAAGCCTGGCGTTAACCCAGGCCATCTGTCCCGGTGCGTGTATGAAGGCCGTGCTGACGCCGCGGCAACAGCTAGCACCACCCGCCAGTGAGAGGACGTTGGGAGAATGAGGGAGTGTGGAAAAATCGAGATGAACTTGCATATGTACGTGCGCGTGCATGCATGTGTATGCATGGGGCACGGCGCGACAGCTGGCGACCTGGGGCGGCCGTCGGGCGGCAGAAGAAGATTACCATTTATTTGTTTCATTCGTTATCGCGTTGAAGCTGAATTCTTCTTCCGCCGGCTCTGGGTGCCCGGCCAAGTGAAGTCAGGCCGAGGTGCACCGGTCCTTTCAACGGCAGGCGCACCAGCCTGGAAGGACGGTGGGGGACCTCCTTAGCACCTCCGGATAACGCAATCGGCCTGACGTGCCTTGAGGGTTCGCCTTGAGCTTCAGCTACCAAACGGGACAAGCCGATGTTGAGCGGAAGAGGGACGCGCTGCTAACGTTGCTGCGCCTTCAACGAACTTCCAACGCAAAGGAAAACGGACGGGGACCATGGAGGAAGCGGTGCAAAGGGAGTAAACCAATTCTCCTTGACCCGAGAAAGAGAGGGTTGGCCGCGGCCGGGGGCCATTCCGATGAGAACCACGGCATACGACAGAGGAGAGACTTGATCTAGGGCGACGGAAACCGAAGAGGGTCTGCCTGGCTGGAAGAAGAGAGCTGAACAAGTTCTTCCTTTTCCCCCTCTCTTTTTTTCTCTCTCTCTTGCTCTCTGGGAAGTTTGCGGGAAAAATGCAATGGCGAGTGTTGTGCCTGCGAAACGAATAACGTCCGTTCCTAGCGGCGTGCGCTGGCCTGCCCAATCAAGCTAAAGTGGAAGCGTCGATAAAACCGCCAAATTCCAGCTGCTTCCACAACGACGCTGCTATCCAGTCAACCTCTAACTAGTTAAAGGGCATACCTGGCCAGCTCAGACTACAGTAAAAAGATTCTGTGGACGAAATTGAGAAGAAACCGAGAGAGAGAGAGCGCGCACGCAAGTCTGTCGAGCACGGGCGCATACGGGGACAATTCACGAGAATGCGAAAGACATTCAAGTCAATCGAATGAGAGTGATCGAAGTCTTCCCCTATGGCGGCACAGTATACGCGTGTTGCAGAATCGCTATAAATGCATGTGGAGTCCATCGAGGACAACTGAAGGTCGTGGAAAAAATTACTCTTAACAGGCGCTACGGGCCGAGCGCACATTGGCTTGATGCGACCTGACGCAGCTGTAACGTAACGAGGCTGTCAGCGTTGGACGGGCTTCCCATTCGTGTCAAAGCAGTGACAGCAGTGTCGAGTAGGGGCAATGCGAACAAGGCAATTGCAACTATCACGAGAGAAGTCCATCTGATGAAGCTCAATGTGCTATTATTTTTGTACAAAATCGAAGCCGTTTATATAGAGACTCCATTGGACTGGTTGGTTTGGGTTCATCGAACGGCCCAACCCAATAGAAAGGCTAAGCATGCGGCCAACATATTAGTTCACTTAAGCATTTCAGAATGAGCTCGGCCATATTGGGTTACGTTCGTATTTTTTATTAATCGAGTTTTGTCTCGTTTGGTTGCCATACGGTTAATTCCAATACTAGGTAGATATCTGAAACTTGCCTGCAGCATTTCCCCTACATGAAAAGCATTATTATCATCTTTTCGGCACAACTTCGGAATTCTTCTAAGAGACCCATTAATGTACCGCCTTGCGGCTTCTTATGGTTCCCAACGCTTGTATTTCCCGTGCCAAGAGGACAATCAGCTCGGTTTAACTGAGCTTTTGCCTAACATAATTACGTGACACTTTGAGAATATCAATTACATGTTCATGGTCCCATAGCGACATGAGTTTTGCAGAACCTACATTAGCCATCGTAGCCGCGCAGTCACATAAAAGCCACCTTTGCTGAAAGGGCTTATGTGGCTTAAACGAGATGGGTAGACAAAAAATTCTAATGTTAAGCGTTCACACGCTAACCGACTCACAGTATGAAAAATTAAGGGACGATTTCTGGAGCAAGAATGCATAGTTTATAACGTTCGTTTTTTCCAATGAAAACGACCCGCGTAGATGAACAAACATAGGCGTTGCAAAGAATTTTCGCTCATAAGTCGAAATCATTTTAGAAAGGGGTGTACAACCCGTGAACAGGACTAACGCACGAGACTAATGCACGGGTAAAAATTTGACTGTCCAAACGATTTCGATAGACTAAAATGATAAATGATAACGGACAATAAAGTAAAAGAGAAGGTTGCAAAATGGCTGCGATGAGTGAATGCGGTAAATTGCACTGCCGTGCCGGCTTTGTACGTACAAAGATGTCCTTGTTAACACATGCATAGATTAGCGTCTCATCTAATGGAACTTACATCTGTACATTTGTAACCTGCTATTGGTTCAAAGGTTTTTCTCCAGTGAAATTTGGTCGTTCGTTATACGACAGTCACCAGCGAACAATTGAAATTCTCCGAATTTCTCTACTATCCGATACGGACTAGCCTGATGCGGTTATACAAATTGAGTTTGCATACAATTCGCCAATTGCATGCTTTTACAGGCTCAGTTGGTATTGTAGGGTGCTCTGTCGAGCGTTACGTATAGGGTTGACGCTGTTGTCGAGAGCTTTTCTGGCATCGCCGGATTTGGTATTATAATGTTATTCCAATCGATGTTAACGGGCCATACTATACTCAACACTGGTAAGCCTCTTTTCTAAAAGAAAAAACACAGTTTTAATCGCACTATGAAACGTTGAACAGCGGCTTTAGTGACGCTACTATTTTGCTGACGTTACGTTCAGTGGTGGAGTTCTAGCTTGAAATGACGTCGGATCATATGTAGCGACCCAAACGTGATTTATTCTATTGTAGAAAAAAATTAATGCCAGTTGCATATAATATTAATAAACGTCATAAGGTGTTGAACGATATGGAGCAGAATATTGTACGAATGTGATACTGCCTATAAAATAGTGTCAACTGGACTCCACCGCCATTATCCATCAGCACACGGTAGCCGCAGTTTGAAGAAGATTCTGGTCCGCTACAAGCATCATTATCCGTTCCATATACTCGTGTAATTCGCTACTCACCATTGTCTAACTTCTTTCTCGGTGACTGAAACAGAAAAAGAAAACGTGGTTTTGTTAGTTCATGCCCTACACCGAGTTAAACACAACATGAAACACGTAATTCATATCTTCGTTAACTATTTGAAAACAAATTTTACATTATTGAATAATGTGTCTGGTGGAGAAGTGAGCAAAGTGATTGTCAATATGCACATTTATTATTATAGAAGTGGCTTTACATCGAGCACATATCCACCTCACTTTAGGGTGGCGGATTACAACAGTGTGTGTAATGAGTGATAAATGACCCCATAGTGAAACGAAGAAAAATGGGTTTTTTCCAAAGACCAGACCTAGCCGATCGGACGACTGTCTCTAGCATTTGTAAGCTCTAATATAAATGCGAACGTGAGGAGCGATCGTAAACGGATGAGTCTCAATGGCATTCAACTCTCGGTGCGAAATCATTGATTCGGTACGGCCCGCTATAGTTAAATAAAAGGCGTCTGATACCTTTCTTCTCTTTATACACTGGAAAATCTTCAGATTGAGAGGGCGTTTTTAGGCCGTTCCTCATTACATGTCGGTATGCCCCCTATGCCAAAGCGTTTTTATACCAGTCTTTCTTTTTCTCTGATTTCGAACGTCCGCGTTGGGCAAAACATACTTCACATACTAGCCAATTAAAATAGGTCAAAAAATCATCAGATATATGTGGAATACCTAACGCGTCTGTGCTTACAATGACACTCACATGACTGACAATGTGCTTGTTCCAAGTTTCATTAAAAATTATTTAGCTTAATGAATATTTATAAAAAGGAAAAGCAAGTGTGGGTGTTATGTTAAAGCGAAGAGCAAGCGAAACATCTCATTGATAGCCACGTCTTACTGTTATTTAACAGTTCTTGCGGAAGGTGAGCACCGGGACCATTTTAGGGAAAATACGCGGTAGACTCAAGAGGAGTACGATATAACAAAAACCGTGACCTTCAGGGTACGCCAATTCGCCTTTAAGGCCATATTGAAAGGAAATGCTAAGTATGAGCAGGCTAATTAAGCGCATGCTTTTAACTCCTATGTCTTGTATCGTATGTTACTCATACTACTGTGAAGAATAAAAGTCTTCATTAAAGATTTGGTTGACCATACTGATATCAAACGTAATTCTAACTAAAATTAATTATCTTTCAAATGGAACTCTTGTACATGAGGGTTATCGCCACTAACGGAATTGAACAATGTTACCCACAGGCATTACTGTGAATGCTCGAAAATCATAGAACTTGTTGTGTCTATACATGCCTTTAGCTGAATGCGCACGTAAAATTATTCTTCATAACCGTCCTGACCATGAGTCTACAAAACTGATAAATTTCTCTGCTGAATCAATAATAATTCGCACATTTCATTCTATTCTACTTGCTTTATTTCGCTAGATTTGTGTCGAAGTCGTTGGTTGACGGCATTGTCGATCGCCCAATGCGGTGTTACCCAGTAGTCATTATTCTGAGGGCACAATAGAGATAGGTGTACAGATCTATTTACGATCGGCTTCCGTTTTCTCCGATTAATGTTGTGGACGCCGTTTCTCAACCAGTTCTAGACACCGAATGAATTTCGTCGGCCTGGTCATTACTTAGTGGATGGGAATCTGCTTTATTCTTCGTTCACCTGTTGCCGTTCGGTGGACGGGCGCGGCTGAAAGGTACATTGTGAAGCAGCATGGTGTGTGCGTGTGTGTTTGATTGTTAATTTTTCGTTCTCTCAACCTGAGTTGTGGCGCCAGTCGTGCGCGATGACGCGGTCGGGCGGATCAAGCAATCTCGTGGGTGAGCCAGCCAGTAAAAGGCGCTGTAATGAAGCCCAGGTCGTCGCAACTCTATCGAAGTGGCGAACAATTGTTCCGTCCACGAACGCCCATGGGATTACCACACAGAAGTAACGCCGCTTGCCACCGAACCCCCTGTACAAGCGGACACCCACAGACACTCCGAAGCTTCGACCTTCCATGTTTCCCTTGCCCATACCAAGCCTTTGGAATCGTTGAGAGTTTTGCAGCCACCCAGCGCGCCTCGAAAGCCGCTGGAAAGTTTTTTTTATCTATCGTCTGCTTAAACCAGCCGCTGACCAACGTGAGCAGCATATTTCATGATCATTGCCGCTTCAACTTTGGGATTCCACTTTACCACTCTGTAGCTTTGGTCCCCCCGAGGATACGAAGGCGAATGTAACACGGCTCGCGGGTGTGACTGTTATAGGCTTTGTTACATAGTTTCAATACCCGTACGGGCATCAAATCGTATCCTTATGGTCTGGCAATTGCGGTATGATTGTAGAAAAATTTTGCTATAAAATGATTGGCCAACCAGTTTATTAGCTGTGCTTGAAGCACGAACTGGCTCATGTTTTGTTGTCGGAAACGAAAAACGCAGAGGTCATTGGCCATTCCGCAAACTCATGGACAACAGGCAATATTGGTTTGACATTACCACTGGACATTACTACGACCGTTTGTTTTAGAAACGCGTGTAGGGTACACTTCGTATCGCGGGTAAAGTTATGTTAAAAAGCAATGTGCTTTGTTCCTACAGTTATTACTACATGATGGAAACAATTATAACAGTGAAAGGTGTAGTAATAAAAACTAAATTACCAATGGACTTAAGGTTAGCGTAGGAGGAATTAGAGAAAAATTTGTGTACAGCGTCTAAACAAGTTTCGCGTTTGCTTCGCTGGAGAGGAGGCCACACACATGAAGTGTCATTAAGAAGTGCTTAAAAAATACCATTCTTAACAGTTGAGAAGTTTCGTATAATGAACTCAAACTAGTCAACATGGTTTGGTCCTTTAAAACAGTCTAAGGACCAAACTATTTTTTTTTTATCGAGATCTGTCTCATTACAGCAATGATCTTTTTTCTCTGCCTAGCCCCTAGTTCAATTGCCCATGAATGTCATTTCACCTAAATCAAGCTCAAACTGGTTTCTTTTTGACATCCGTGTGACTTTCCCCTTTTCAGCCGCCTTTGTAAATTTTTTATCAAGAGTTGTCTACGCTCTGTTGTATGCCAAAGGGTTTTAATTCCTTGGAGATACTCAGAGATGTCGTTTTCCTTCGGATCCGGATACACAAACGAATCCTTTGGTTGTCTCTGAACGGCTTCGGCGTACTTATCAAATTTGATTGAATCGATGCTCATACGTATAGCTGTTCATGAAGGGGTTCCGTATTCCCATTCCCGTACCCCTTAAGGGCCCCGCAAATCTGAGACATTAATCTGCACATGTACTATCAGTTTGCATATCAGTATTACCTATGTGGCACGTATATACGTGCAATATTTCACATATCACAATCAGATTTTGGCTTACCGTCGAAGACAGACCCGTTCCGGAAACTCTGATGCTCAGAAAATTGAGTTCGAGTGAAAAAACACACGTTTTCGCTCCCAGTACTCTAAATACAACTGAAGCGGCAATGCAATGCGGGTAATCCATGGAGGTAAAAAGTCGGACTTGCCGAACTCAGGCATACGGCGTGCAAGACCACCGCGGTTGCTAGCCTTACTTTAATGCCAAAACTGACCAACTCTGTGAAGGTATTTGAAATGCACTCATTGCTTAAACGTCAAAGAAGTCAAAACGTGGACTGTGGGACAGCCAAGTTAGAGGTAAAACTTACTAGATATAATTTCTTTAGATCGATAGAAGTGAAGTTCTTGGTGGCATATGACACGTTGTTTGCAAATGTCGACTCAGTTTTATGGCGACACAAAACGTAAAAGCGATGAAAATGCTTCAAGAGGACATTTAAACTCGGCAGGTTACGATTCTTCGATGATTATGTATTGAACAACCGTTGCCGAATCCTCTATTTACAGACTAGTACGATACTCGAAACGCTTGTAAAGACTGGAAAAAACAGTGAATAATTTTTCTCGTGCATCCCTATTGAAATGTGTGCCTTTCTTACCTATAGTAGAGAAGCAGGTTATTTTCTCATTATTGATTAGATGGACGGGCATATCAATAAGAATATATTTAGCTTTTGCCACCTGAAAACAAACTCGTGTAGCGGAATGACATCAGCTTATGATTTTAGGACAAGAGGCTGAAGTCGAAGACGAACAACTACAAAGCGTACGGCACGCCTATTGTCAGGCAAGAAGTATATATTTGTATTTTTCTCTATTTTCTATACAAAATTCTGTACCAGACTTGATTCGAGTGCGGGCGAAGTTATTGAGGTCCACAGAAAACACTTCAGGAGGTAAGATAGATCCTCTCATTGTTTAAATATCATTTTATCGGCAACGGTGGTATCGTCACAGCCAAATAACTATTTGGTTTTAAGAATCAGCATTAGACAGTAATGAACGTTAGGCACCTCTGAAGGCTAGACGATAATTCTGTAAGACGGGACACTACCTGCTAAATAGTTGCCGACTAATGGACTTCAATCCTTGTCAATTGACTAATGAATTGAACGTTTTTTCTTATTGTTTAAACGCGGTTTATCGGAATATTTTGGGGTGCTTAAAAGTGATAGATATAACATAAGTGTATTATGTAATCTGTCGAATCTGCCCGCGCGACCGGATCTCGCCAGGAAGGCAACCATTAATACCTTCATAAATTTCAAATAATACAGCTACACAAATAGCTCGATGGTAATAATACTGATAGATGCGTTCAGCAGGAGTAGTACACCAGCAACTGACATTTCTGAAACGCCTTTCAATATGACGATAAATCTCTAGAATGAAAGAAATTACGTTTGCTTTCCAAAGGATATTTGGTTCAAACGCATTCGCGAGTCGTCACACCACTCTGCTATAGCTCCGTTTACTGAATCCGCTCCACCACTGCTATCTCTGAATGTGTTAGAAAAGCGGCTTAACGTGTTTTACAACGCCACTCAGTTTCACTCTTACGTACGCTTTCTGCTGTGTCTAGCTATCTTCGCTCGAGGCCACCGAACAACAGCGTTAACCCCTTCGAATCCTGCAACTCTAACGGAGGACAGGAGGCCGAAAGTGAACAACGACTCCCAAAACAAAGAAAAACTTGACCACTATCGTCGAATATCCATTTCACGAGCATACGTAGTTTATTGAATATCGCTAATATTCTCCACTCCACTTTACGACGGATCGGTTGGCGTCGCACACCTAATCCGGATGGACGGTTGTCAAATGCATTTTTAACTGTTTTGTTCGTTCAATGCGTGGGGCATTGCTGATAAGCGTGTAATAACTACAGTGCCGTAATGTTAAAGGGATGAAGGAAAATGTCTGAAGAAGATGCGTTATTTTTCTAAATGAAACTGCACTCAGGCAAAGTGAAGTGTCAATGTTTGAGATGCCGGCCATTATTGCTCGGGAATTCAAGTATAAAGATTTCTTTCTGAGGCTTAAATTTATTTCTAAATAGTGACGTTTCGACTGTACTGGAAATTCTGTTTTGTAGATCGCTTGCTTTTTTGGTGTATGAAAGAAAAATATACATGTATATATTTAATGTCCTTTGTAAAGGTACATATACAGAAAAACGGCCAAGAACCAGCGGAAAGGATATCCCGCCCCATCTTCAGGAAGCACCGATGAGCCCTTATTGTAGCTGAGCTCACTTAATTGTACCCTGTATAGTCAAAAATGAATCAACAGAAAGTACACCGTAAGCGCTTGATCAGCCATTTTTCGTGCTCAACTCGAGTTTCGGCTCAAAGAAGCACCTTTAACAAACAGTTGGGTAATGCCGTCTGGGCATTTTTGCGTCACAATCATCATCGACCACCTGAACATTTTCTGTTCGATGCCAACTCTATAACTAGCTGTGCTCCGGCAACCATTTCTACGACCGTGTGGATCTATCTCTTCTCTACCGTGCGCCGGTTACCCCGTCTACTTGCAGCTCATCAGAAAAGCAAACTTGAGCTTTTGAGGAACTAGTGCATTTGGTTCTTCCGCCAGTTACGGCAAAACTTTGCGCATAGCTTTTTTTACATCAATTCGCTTTCACTCGTTCTCTCTCTATTCCGCTTCAATCTCCAGCACGGTGATATGAGATTGCGTGCTTGAAACGTGTGTATGTGTGTGTGTTCAGGTTATTGACGACGCCGCCAATATTAAATTGCGCGCAAACAAGTGAGACGCACCTTCACCGATACGGCGAATAAACATTGCCATGTATCGACAATGAAGAGAAAACCATGGGAAATAGCAGAGAAGAGGGAGCAAATAGAGGAAGTGATGATATTTTCCGGTGAGTTATCGACTAAAGTAGCAAGAGCTTTGATGGTGCCAACCCTAAAACCAACGCAAAATGCTACCTCCAAGATGAATTGTTTCAGCGCTGGAAGTCCTAAACATTTTGTGTGGCAGAACGGCGCAGCAACTGATAGTGTACATTAACTTGCCCAGGTACGGCGGTGCTGTTGTACAATGAATCTTTAGATAATGAATCTACAATAAAGCTTTGTGGTTCATTGAATAACAAAATCTGGCCAAAATCCTAATATTTCTAACAAACTTTGTATGGATCTTTTTGTGTACGCCAGCTAACTCCGTAACAAAATATCCTAAGACGTCAGCTTGCTAAAAAAATTTGAAGACTCCTGAATACAATGATTGTATTCTATTCCGTTAACTGCAGCGCATCCATCACTTACGTGGGTCCAAGGCGGACCAAAACGAGCTAGTTTGTGACTTTTCTTCCCTAACACCGAAACCTCTTAGTGTTAATACCCTAACTGGGCAAGTTATTGATTTTTGTGCCAATGCTCATACTATTTACACTGATTGACCAATATTGGACAGAGATGCCTCGGTGCACGCAACCATAGGACGCACTCAAAGGGCGCTTCTAGGGCTTTTGGTCCTACTCTCAAAGGTACGTCAATTAGCAGCCGTCTCCAATACTTAATCCGCAGGTCTACAGCGGCTGATGATGCTGACAGTTCCACAAAATAGGGATCATCCCTCTGATTGGTCCGCGCTACACAATCACTCACAAACTGCTCGTCTATACGAAATCTGCATCAAGGCACTGGGTCTTTCGTGACTGCCGTGTCTGGGTAAAGGCTACAGTGCCCAATGAGTTCCTACAGACGCAACTTAATCAGAAACGGATCATATCAAATCGTACAGAAGCAAGGACCCACGGGTCTGAAATAAAATTGCAACTCTACAACGTGAACGGCAGGCGATCTGGTGAACGCTCAGGGAACCCGTTCAAATGTGTTGGTTCCAGATACGCAGGCGTGGCCACCTGAGAACGTGCATGGAAGGCAACTGTTGGCGTTCATGGATGCATGTCACAAAAATTGACTTTATCATTCAGACTCGAATTCTCCATTTCATTCTTCTCATAGGATGACACCCTCGAAATACTTTTCCGCGAGAACGGAACTCTTCAGTTAACATGTTTTCCAAGGAAAATCCGCCCACATTAGAGTCGCACGTCGAGTAAGAAAAGGGGGCAGAGCCCTGTGAGAACTTCGTAAGGTTCTAAAGTAGTCCCAACTTGCTCCGACATTCCTGCACATCCGTGGCTGGTCGGACTTTCAGTGGTAACCGAGCGATTCCGTCCATGGCTGCTCTTCTGTAATTTATTACCGCTCGCTGTTTTCCCATGTCTGGCCATACTGTGGCATGCGTCACCGTCTCCAAGCCTCGCTGCTGTCGCATGAGTAATTTTTTCTAAAGGGGGAGCGCTGTAGAGCGTAGGAGCTTTTCCCCTTTACGTAAAGCATTTTAAGTATGCCTTATCCCCACTATTTTACCTCCGATTCTCGGGAGCTGGGGGAATGTTCGTCGTCTTAGCAGAAGACAACTGTCGGACGTTATTCATGCGACTAAGATTCGGGCAAACACGCACTTCCTAGCGGTTTTACAATGGTGCCAGTCCGTCGCTGTTGATAGCCATGAATTGATCTTATGGTTGGCGCTTTTTCCTGCTCTGCTCTACCCAGACGGCTAACAATTTAACCTTCAGTGAGTTAGCGTCGACGCCGGCGTTCGGTCAGGCCTGAAGCGGCTCGCATTTCCAAAACAAATCCATAAAAACGAGATCCAGTGAGCGCTGCCGGCACGTATACTGCAGTATGACCGTACGTATACTGCAGTAGTCCTAGTTTTCGATAGCTTTTCTTGCTATTTTCCCCGTGCAACAGAGCAGCAATTTCTGAGTAGTCGCCTGTACGCACCAGCGCCCCGTCTAGCCTCACAAGGCCGCGGCCGCCTTCGGCGTTGGTTGCGCCTCATCGATTTGCTTCTTGGCGAGCATTCGGTCTGTATTTCAGTAGCGGCTTCTAATAAAACAACTGTTTTGCGTGGTCGCGGTCCATTCCCGCTGGTCATCCGTCCTTCTCGATGGAACCCGGTCTACGTGAACAACCTTATCTGGGGCAGTTTCCCTTTTTTCTCGGCTAACTCGACCAGACTTCCGGCCGTTTGAGCCTGCGAAGCGCGGGGGGGGAAGGGCCTCCGTCGTCGATACGAAACTCTGGGACGGTCGCTGGCCATCACGACCAACCGAACTGGAACTAAGCTGTGGATCGGGGAAGGAGAAGGCGGATGTCGACAACAAGGGGCGAACATGGCCGAACTGGGGGTGGACTCTTGCAGGGGGCGGTGCGAAGGTTATAACGAGCGTGTCGCGTTTTTACATCGCTTGCCTGGGATGACTGCGCCAGCCTTGGCCATTGCAGTAATCCTTTATAGAGTTTCGTGCTTGCTGCCGGCTGCTGCTCCTACAACTGCCACGCTCCCGGGGGCAACTCGATGGAGTGGGCTCGCCACCTCGTCTGGCACTCCCATTGCCCTGCCCGCCCCTACGCCGGGAGCTCTCAGTTTCACGTTTGCCCAATAGTTGCCCCCCCCTGGGCTTCACCCGGGTGAGTCTCACGTCTCTCCACTTCTAACCTAGCTACATTTTTTCCTGGGAATGCGCGACGTTTGCCAGATTCCAACGATACGAGCATGGCTACGGAACGGGGGACACGCTCGATACTGTTCACTGCCATTAAGCTAAGGGCCATATTGCTGGCATCGTTAGCAGGCAGGAAATTCGCTGTTTGCATCACAGACGAGTGTCCGTGTGTATAAACGCGCGGAAAACTGCACGACGAAATAGGTTAGTAGCAAGGAACGGGCTAGCGGCATGTGTTGCCGCTGAACTCTGGAATATTAGTAGAAGTTGTTGGAGCAAGAGCAGCGTGTCTTTGAGCGTCACCGGTGTCAGCATCCTCGGCTTAAAAGATTAAGAAAAAAGGAAAAAGTCTAGCTAAGTTTCAGGGGTGTGGCCATTACATCAGCTATATCGGACAGGATAACTTCGACCTATGTGACGTACTCAGGAAGACTCGCGAGGAGAAAGCACGTGGAAGGTGCTCCTGTCGTAGAAGGAAAAAGCTGTAAAAATATTGAGCAAGATAAAGGACGGATGGGAAACCAGCCCCGAAGGAGCCACTATTGGCGGTTTTTTAACTATTCGCCATTGGTCTGATTCATCTCTCAAATTAGAGATCTCTGAGCGATGATTAGACGCTGATGATATCAAGGACTGCCTTCATGGCTTTGGGCAACGAAGAGGCGCAGAATGCAAACGCAGTATTCACAAAAAAAAGGCCTATTTCATTTGCAGCGGTGATCGGTAAGGAGTTGGGACGTACATCAGTAAAGATAGTGTTAAATAAACAAAATTTCAATAGCTCATCGCGGTCCTGAGGCAGTTCGCTTACACGGAGGAATACTCGATATTGAAGTGATTGGCAATTTTCAGAACTACTCAAATTATTATTTGATTCCGCGGACACGGCACGGCTGAAGTTTAATATACATCCAACACAGTGCCACACGATCCGGTGTTACCTGTTCTACCTTCAAACGAGTCATTCAGGTCAGGCCACGGTTAAGTGTTTTTAAGAGACATTGCTGAAAACTGTCATACTGCCTATTAATGTTAACATTCAACTTGAATACGACGTGACGGAACTCTGGGTGCTTGCCGATGACGCGTAACTGGTGAAGAGGATAGATAACAGGAGATCAGTACACCTACATGCCACGACCAACGCTGAATGCCCTCTTCTATTTTGTGACCTGAGACTGCCTGTGCACAAATGTTCAAAGAGGTTCGCGATTTGTTTGTAAACTTTAAAAGAATCGATACTGCCGTCACCTTCCGTCTATACGAAGATATATGGACAGAACGTTGTACGTTAACTGCTGTATGTGGGAGTCGTGTATCGCCCCATCGAACGATGACGCTAAAGATTCCTTTAAAAAGAAAACCAAGATAAATTCTTGAAAAAAGAAAATTTCAGATGAGGAGTGCGTGTTATAGTCGTATTTACTTTGGAATCGAACATTATGAACGGCTAATTAAGAGTTAAAAGACGTTCATTAATTGCTCTGGTCTGCTGTGTATTAATAGAAGGATTTGCACTTACACAAAAAAATTCTGCTAATACGAAACGACGCTAATTATTTCCACTCTGAAAGGGTTGCCAGATTTCTGAACTCAGGAATCTGTGCAATTTCAGTTTTAGGAGAAAACGTCATGTGTTTCTCTTTCCCGTACAGAATTAATCCGCGTAGTGCGCAGACAATTACACGAAATACATGTAAATAATGATTAAACGGCCTGTAAAGTACGTACAAGGGCACAAGAGTGTAGTGAGAAAAATCATGCCATCCCTTGTGCTTATGATAATACACGTAAATAAGAATATATGCCGGTCTTTCTGGACGTGACTATAAGAAAAGTATTTCCTGCCGAAATTCGCGGTCTAGACTTAACTGACTTACACTGATTTAAATGACTTTTTCATCACTCGTGTGATTAATGGTCCAGGCCTTATTTGTTGTAATTTAGAACATGGCACGTATCTGGTTAGGGTACAGTGCCGCTTATTGAACGCCGTAGGCCCCAGAATATTGTCGAAACTGCGTCTATAGCGGACACTTGCCTGCATACCACGGACGCCAGTTGTCGAAGCCTGGCAGCGCTAGCCCAGCTCTACAAGAAACCTTTCTCTCATTATAGCAGGAACGGTCCACGATTTCCTGTCCCCTTCGTTAGTTACTCGAGTTAAGAACTCTCCCGAACTCCAGAGGCAAGACTAGGACAAGGATGCGCGCTTAGCTCACAACGAAGGCCCCTCAAAGTAAAAAAGCGGGCGGCTTTTACATGTCAGGAAAGGTCTTCGTACGTCGTCTTCTCCATGCAAACACACGGTTGCGAAACTGACTAGTCAAAGCTGTGCATCTCACCGAGGCGCTAGACTAGCCATAGAGTTCGTTGCTGTAAGGGAAAAACTTGTGACGTTTATGCCAATTTATACGATGCCAGCAGCCATGAAGTTCACTCGTACCCAGGTCGAGCTTTCAGCTGTTAAGTAGCCATGATGTGCTACGAAACTATCAAAAATTTTCTACAAATCCCGCGTACGGCTGAGTCGTTATCTTGGACGAAGAACTTCTCATTACGGTTATCTGGTGAGGTTATCAAAACTCGATAAGTATCAGCGCCTATCGTTAGGGAAACCATAATACATGTATATATACCCTATATAAATAGTCACTCTGTTTTAAAATTTCTAAATTAAAAACTTGACGTTTGCAGGTTCTACGTCCCGTTTCCTAAAACCCTTCAAATCGGTGTTGTGTGTTGTCAATCAGATACAAGATCATACTGAACTGGGTGGCAGTAGGACAATCCAGGCTTTCTCGGCTACAGGTTATAAAGAACTTGTTCGACTGATAGGCTAGATACTTACAATCATTTGTTGCATTCTGGTCAAAGCAATACCGGCGGAATCTGAAAGCGCGTCTACTTCACAGATGTATTCGAACCTGATTGCACTGACTCGGTCACGTCATTTTGATCGAATCAAATTTCGGGGATAATCCCCCTTCATCATGGATTTAGCCATCCCCAGATGGAAGCCTCTGAAGTGGGCCTTAGATCGAATGTCGTCTGCACACTTTTAGCCTGAGCCAATGGGCTATTCATACTGATGGTCCAAGAAGGCAAGACAATGCTCACAATAGCGAGATTTGACTAGCACTCCGATGTATTTGCAGGGATTACATAAGATAGCCAGTAGTAGGAAGCTCCAGACGATTGTCAGCTAAGAATGGAATCGACATATGTCTATTTAGTGACGTTTTATTTTTCCCATCTATTTATCCATCTACTGTCTCGAAGGTATCTCCGATTCTGGATAGAATATTCTTCTGCTGCCGGTTTACGTCTACCGGCGCGCTTCTCAGTGCCGCGTAAAATTCGCACCGAAACGATTTCAGGTATTACCAGTCTTGTCACCTCGTCCTAAACCAGTTGACTTGGCCGCTGTCACTCAGACTGGCCTTCAAGGTGGTTTTGAGCTTACCAATGAGCATGTTGAGACCGATTTTATTTGTTTGTGGTTACTTGTAGGCAGAAACTATTTCCTATAATAAAAGGGCGAGTTCGACTTCGCCACGTTGTACGGTCACAGTCGTGAAATCTGTCTTACGGAGCAATGCGAAAGCGACAACGTCGACGAACGTCCAGATGAGGGTCAGCCGTGACAAAGGCAAACAATACTGAGAAATCGTACGATTGGTGGTAATCAACGTCCTTTTGATAATCCTTATAGTAATGTATGCATTAGATGCCCTAGGGTGACATTCGTCAGAAGAGTTTCTCGAAAAATAATGAAACTCCCACGGGTTTGAGCAGCACTAACTACAGTTGATAGGTCATGAGATTTCACAAATGAACTGAAGCAACACTTGTCCCCATTTGTTAAAGCTTTTCTTCATATGGTCAATAGCTAGGTGGCAATAGTTTTATCGCGTGCAATCGTATGGCTGTAGTGGTAACGGGACTATTCGGAAGAGTAATTACCGGGCGACCATTCTCGCGCGTTGCAGTCCTTGCATGTGTTATGCCCATGTTTCATGTAACCGGTTTTTTACTCATTCTTGCGCCCCCTTATGCTGTGGCTGTTTCTCCCGAAAACCTTCTAGCGAAAAGCCCGTGTCCAGTTGGGTGGTATCACCATCCTTTTTGCGAGACAACGACGGGTCTGGCCTGCGCTAAACAACAGCATGAACCTTAAAGTGCTCGTGAGCGTAACGTCATACACAGCGAACCAATCGATGACCTTGACGCCTGCCGGGCGCGGACTGATCTTGTTAGTTGGAGCTCTTCCCCTGGGGTCTATCAAGCCGCACTCGATAGATGTGCATGGCTCAACGCAACAACATGCCAAGAACAGCGTAAACATTCACCGCTTTGCCGGCGACACTGCGCCAGCGAACGCGGCGGTTCTGGGTCGTTCCACATGTACATGGGAGGTTGGGTCGTTCCAATATCATGTAGCGATGGGGTCTGAGGCGTCACCGGGCAATCAACTCACGATGCGTTTGCCGTCAGAATTCGATCCAAACGAACTATCCCATCGCTGGTCTCGGAGCCTTGGATTAAAATTGAGATGGAGAGGTTGCATACGCCTTGAAAGAACTCCGGTAACTTGCGGAGCCCAGGTAAGAAGATTAGAAAACTGGGACATGTAACAGCACGTGTCCTCATCACTCTCGCGTTAACGGCAGTTATTAACAATAGGCGACGAGAACCACGAGCGACGCCACAGTTAAAAGTGTCTCATTATTGACGCATCGTGTCAGGTAGTTAGGCCTAAACGGGTCTTTGGCGACATAGCCCGATTTTACAATGCGGTGCTCATGTGCAACACAACGAAAACACGCAATGGAACTTCATTATAAACGTTCTTCTATTCCGGCCTGTTTATTTTTTGGTGTTAATATTCCGCCCATTCACGAGAGCGCACCAAAAACGCCACCGTTTGAACCCCAACTAACTCCGACGAAGCACGTGACATGTTGAAGGACGTGAGGAGCAGCGATCTTCAATGAGTTGGGATGGTCAGTAATGGAGTTTGTCCAGTTAATTTGGAAAGTGGAAGGTGAGGCCGTCATCGATATCGCGACCGCTTCGATACAGCTGACCGACCTATACGATTACGCTATCCCATAGAAAGCAATAACCGGTAAACAAAGCGAAGTGATACCTTAATCAATTGTGTCAGCCCTGTCGACTATAGTCTCACTAAAGCTGACGTCGGGTAATTGCTACTTTGTGCGTAACGAAACCCGCAGAAGTGAAGTTGTAGGTGCTCTGTTCAAGAGCGTCGCCTTAGAAGGGCATTCGTTTCCTTTTCATATTGGCTGGCCCGTCTACTCCGAAAGAGTCCCTTTTTAATTAATTTAAGGCACTGAACCGTCCTAACTTCTATGTTATTCTTCCTATCGAACTTTTAGGATCGGTAGCAGTAGCCATGGATAGATAAGCCAGAATTCGAATTTAAATCCTCATCAGTGGTAATTACCGTTTACAGTGCATTACACTGCAGGTCTCAGCGAGAAGTGCTTCTATATATATATATATATATATATA
>MNPL01011375.1:871-21461 GCA_002081605.1 Tropilaelaps mercedesae
CTCCGGCCGCAAGTGCATACGAATGCACCAAACCACCGAGCTCGACGAACCAACCTCTAGGCAAGGCAAAACAGGCTGCCAGAGCAAAGCCGCATCCGAGTGTATATCTGGTCTCTCTTTCTCTCGTTTTGTTTGGTCTCGGATTTCGTTCGCTTTTGCTCTTTCTCCCTCTCACTCGGTCTCTCTCGCCATTTCTGGTTCCCTCTCTGATTCTCAAGTGTGCGCATCCGGTCGCTGACTGCGATCTGCCTGACGAATGTGGTTTTGTTGCTGTTGACAGCGTTCGGCCTATGGCGGCCACCCGAGATCGAACGGCGACGGAGACCGATGAGGAGAAAATTCCCTGCCGGGGCTGTTACGATCAAAACGAACAGATGCCACGGACATACGGCGTTACGCCGTAAAGCAGCGCGAGCAAACAAGCTTTCGCGCGGCGATGCTCGAAGTTTACGAGTTGCCACTGGCGTATCTGCCTGCGCCCGCTACGGAACAAGCACAGGAGGCCGGCCCGTCGGATGATATCACGTCAGCGCATAGAAAAGCGATGAAACACGGCAGAAATAACTATCATGAGAGATTGGTGCGGCAGGGGCCCCCTCTCATTCCATCCTCTCGGCCTTGCCCTCTCTTTTGGGGGCCTTGAAGGCAGGCCATTGGCCTCATGGCGAGGGCTGTCGCTGAAGGCTGGGATATGTATCGGTGTCTACTAGGCCCACAGGACAACGGTGGCGACTTTTTGGGGACGCCCGCTCACCAGGAAGTCCTTCGTTCTAAACAACTTCAGCTACTTCGCACGTCTAACGTTTGTTCTTCCCCGTCTTTTTAGCACACTGTAGAGCAGAAGAAGAAAGAATATGATCGGGTGCGCGGAGTTCGCAAAATTCGAATTCAACTAGTTAGATATTAAACCCAACCGGTCAATTAAAAACACTGTAAATTGATTAGGTTGAACGGCAATAAAAAATACAACCTACACAAGGCATACTCGCAACCTAAAATGCATATTCGTGGCAAATGCTCACGGCCACGTCGAAGATTCGCCACTCCGCGTGTTGGTGTCCGTTTTTATTAGCTAGTTACGTTTTTATTAGTTAGAGCACGGTCTACGTAGATTTTACATAGTTCGCAAAGTTGTCATTAAACATCCAAGGGGGTCGCTAGCCGATGACAGTTGCAAATTCGCTGCCTAGGCTCTAGGCCGACGCGGCCATTGTCCTCGTGGAGCCGGCGTGACCTGCTGACATCGCTGGTCCGTCGAGCAACGTCGTTTGTCACGTGGGCAGATGACGTCTGGCAATTGTTCTCTACGCGTAGAGCGGAATTAAGCAATTTTATCAAAATCACATCTACAACCTGTGCGGGTACCTATCGCCTTGAAGTTTTGCCAGCCGAGAGCAGGCCGACACAACGCAGGCTGTCCTGGGCCGATTGGAAATCCATATTAGGTCGTGAAAAAGCCCCGGACTAATTGTGAGCGATTTTAACCGTTGGCAGAAGCATCCCTCAGGGGTGGGCGTATGAAGTTACGCTACCGTGGACGTCAAATGATGGGGTCACCCCTGAACGGATTGTTGGCTGGGCGTACGTAACTGGCGAATTTATGTTTTTCGGGTACCGCTTGGAGAATGGCTGTAAACTGTATTTGACCGGTGGATCCGAGAAATTCCATGTGGAACCGGCGTCGACCAAACTAAGACACTGGCGAAATTTGTCTGGCACAACACTTTCAAGCGAAACGCGCAGATGGCACTAGCAGTCGACTTCGGGTCGAATTAGAACTCATTAGCGACGCAGCAGCAGCTGTCAACCCTAATGAAGAATATATTAATTCATGCCTATACGAACAGCGCAATACATGGGGTATGCGTGGTAGCGTGTCGAGTTAATAAAAAGATGACTCGCAGAACGCAGCGTGCGCGACGCCGAGAAGCTCTGCGAAACCATCGAATCGAGCATCGAGCGTTCTCGTAACTCCCTTACGGACATTAAACGCTGTGCGACGTCCATGATGGTGTCATATACCCCAAGCCAATGAACGTAATGTCCGGCCCTAGAATCGATTGCCAATATGAAGCCCACATCATGGAAAGCATTTCCGTATTCCACGTAGGCGAGAAATATTCCCATATGTCAAGCGCCTACGCTGTCACTAAGTGACTGGATGGCATTTCGACGAGATGAAGAAAGTCGCACGAACGGCGTCGTCACGTTAGCTTCTCAGATTAATCGCACCTACCTACAGCTCACTCGTTTCCTAGCGTTCGCTTATCGACGTTGCGGCGAAGTCGGCAACAGGCGACGAACGCAGAGAAAGTACTCGACCCGCGATGTCGACCCAGTGTCCACGAGTGACATGAGAGGGAGAAGGAAACAGGCCCCAGTTTTAGCGTGACTAAACACTGCACGAACCAGAGGCGCTGCTCTCTCCAGGGACGCAAACGGATACGGACAGAAGACTCGCGTGACGAACGCCCGTACGAAATGAAGATCTCAGATCACTTGAAGTAGTGGCGTTACACCCGCAAACGGCGTGGGTTCGCCAAATCTTCAGGCTCGATGACCTCTATCTCCTGGAATAGGATGTGCAAGCGAAAGCTAATGTTTTGCCCATGTGTTCATCGGAGCGGTCTATTTTATAGGGTAAACCGACCCAAACGGTCATTTTCCTTCCGTTCGATAACGGAACAAATGTCCGCCACTTCGCCTTAATTAGCACCCAATGAGCTATCGTAATTCATCTCTACGTCGTCAAACGTTGCTGTAACGGACATGATCGCCCTGAGTTGAACACTCTCACATGTCGTCATCAGTTTCCTGGGCACTCCTACCGGATCCGCGGATGAACGCATTCGCCGGACGGATATCGAACTGTGGCCTATCCGACGACGCTGCGAAGTCGGATTACAATAACGAGGCGTTCAACCGCAGCTTCAACCACGGATTCGATAACAACAACCCCGTTTAATCATGCATATATCCAGCACCGGCTGAAACATTAATGGACCATCATGTTAGTGCGAGCTCCCCTGCAAAAAACGAAGCTTGTTTTTAGGCCAAGGCTACTTGACGGCGGTTACATTGACGAAAACGCCCGGCACCCAACGTTACACCGGCGCCTGACACGTAACGTATGTGTGAAACTTACGATATTTCGACATTGTTTTGTTTGGATTCGAACACGTCTAGTTGTCAAACCGGAGCAGTGTGGCTATTCTCTGTGTTTTGCTCGATCACACTGGAAGTTCCTGCTGTCTCCATCGTCTGAATCTTCAATCCCACCCGATCGCGTATAGGATTACCTCACGTCGACGTGTCGGGAATGAGTGTCGGATACCCTTCCGTTGTATAGATGTGTCGTTTGTTTTTACAGGTATGTTCCAATGTAATCTCGTCCCATATATACGAAACGCGAGCTCTGTCTTGCCATGTACTGGGCAAAGTTTTTGATACGCGGATGTTCCCCTCGACCGGCCCACGCGTTGCTGAATGGGTTTAGCTTGAAACGGGTTACGATGCTCGGTCCACGCGCAGAACCGGTGCGGGAACCGGGTTTACCGGGCATCAGACACACGCGTCAAAAGCCCGAGTCTTGATGGGCGGATTTATTTGCCAGATATAGCTTGTCATAATGGCATGCGTCGAATAAAACATGTTTGCTCTCACCGTGATGTTATCCAGCGTTGAAACGCAAAGATAAATATTGAATCGCCAGCCAGGCTGGCCTTATGTTGAGTTCGCCTTGGACTAGATAGTTCTCTCGAAAATACATTGCACGATTAATGCCAGCGCGCCGTGCGCTTAAACGGCGGTTTGTGCCCGTAACTCTGGCCAATGCGATAGAATTGGTCGTAGTGGCGCGCGACGTAATACCGTTACCGCAGGAGAAGCGGAGCTGACGTCCGAGCGCGGCCCCAGAACGGTACAAGCTAACGCGCTTTAAACAGAGATCAGGTTTCCTTTACGTACGCGATAGCGATGCTACTCCACTCTACATCCGCACTACGGCAGACTTCTCGGACGTAGATCGCTAATACTGGTTTATTGATGTCAGTCGCCTTAGAAGACGCAACCGTTGAAGCAGACCCGTGACCTTGCGTGTCTATTGATTGAATACGCGCTTCACGTAGAGGCGGAAACTTCGCCACGCCACGTTCATACGAATGGCTAGCTAAAAAGCCTCATGGTCAACCCATATGCAGGCGGAGTGTTCGGCTGCGCCTGTTTCGCTCTACTAGTTTACTAGCAAGCGGAAAAACGCAGAATTTTCTCTAGCATTTCTCTAGAATAGCCGAATGGTCCTGACTCCGTCCGCCAGTTCTGTTGGTCTTTAGCACGACCGATACGAGACGCTCCCCCCACCGAGGTTACAATTCACGGTCGCAGCGTCCTGGCACGAAACGTTCTTGGTTCGCCTTTTCCCCGAACGTGCTCCACAATTTGGCAGGCAATGCATGCAATAGCTCTTGTTCCTCAAGATTTTCTTCCTTTTCAAGCACGGACACTCGTCCCAAGGGACAGTGGGCCCGACCTTCGTTACCAAGTCTGACGTTCCTTCCGGTTCAGACTTTGTTCTTGTTATTCCGCCTGTTTCGCTTTGAACTCTTAATCTACCTAATCGATTCGTCGTCAAACTCTGGAGTCCCCTAGGGCTGTAACAAAGTTTGAGTGCGACCGTGTTGGCTACTATCATGTGTGTGTGTGTGTGTGTAATTGTGTTTTTGTTTGTGTACCACCCATAAATAAAACATCGGCATACCCCGCTGCCATATAAATGCCTGGCCGCATTCAAATCTAATTCGATCAGATCGAAACCCGAGGGCAGAATCCACTGTACGACTCACTTAATTTGAAAAAGGCTTTAGAAAGATAATTGATATTCCACCATTCGTCGACTTCTACACGTACACCTATTGAGGATTTCGAACTGGACGTTTACATCTGTTACGTTCTCTACCCAATTATTTCGCCACATTCGGTAGCCAACCTCTAGCACATTCAATAATACGTAGGTTGTGTTTTGTGTCCTTCTATTTGACTCAATTTCCTTCGATTAAAATCCAATACTACCTCGTCGTCCGTTCTTTCAGTCTTAAACATAACGCACCTTACAAAATAAGTCCCCCATGCCGTCTATAACTTCCGCGTCTCCGGAATTGGAAACCCATAGATAAATCCATCTGTTCCACCCTTTTCAGGGGGCCGGACGGATATGGACACTTTTCTCCGAAACGAAGGCTCGCCCGAACCCCTCTCGGCTCCCTCTCTGCAGGGACAGGGCGAAAGCTTTCGGCTCTCTGCCCTCTAACGGATTCCACGCAACGATCAGACGCCCGATTTCCGATCTCCTCGTTCACTTGTTGATGCTCTGTGGCTGTTGCGAAGGAAAACATCGAGGCTTACCACAATAGCAGGTTCAAGCTTGTCTGCTATTGTGGGCGGCAACTCATAGTCGCGGCTACACGACCATTAATAAGATTGTTGCCGCCCCCGTATGTAGGTATTTTATTTTTTTGAGGGAGTAAGCCAAGCGGACCATCGGAAGGTTCAATAGAGAGAGGCGATGTGTTTGCAATCGCAATGTAACTGCCACAACGAAAAAATTCGCCAACGGCTCCCTGCCCAATAGATAGCCCTTGATAGAAGTTGTCTAATGCAGTCTTTTCATCAAGCGATAAAAAAAAATGATTTTTTTGTCAATACAGGATTAACGCAGGATCACCTAGAGTTAGATACATCATTATTGTATTAGGGAAAGATGAAGAATAGTACGGTAATCGAATGCGACGGCGTCACTTCGCGTGGTAGAGCAAAATGAAAGACGTTTAGTTGGTTGAGATAATACTGTTAAAATTACGAAAATTACTACCAGTTATGGCCGCGCCGGCGACAGGATCTGCCCTTCTAGGCATCGACGGCGCTAGAGCTACCAACTGCGCATATATTCAAGCCTACAGTACTTATTTCCTTCAGAAACAGAAAAGGCGGTTGGAAGTCCTCGACGGATGCCTTTTCCCGGCTGCCAGGGAAACCGGCCGTTACTAGTTTCCTTAACAGGCCAGCGATCCTGTACGCTTCAGGCGGTTTTGACATAAGTACATGCTGACACGCAGCTGACCGTACATCCGAATCGGGTTGACGGACACCGAGTAAAACGCTAGACAACTAAAGAAGTCCCGGCCTGAAACTCTTATATGAAATTTGACAGGCGTCGACGTCGAATACCTGTGTAAGCTTCCGAGAAGCAATAAATCGAGATGTGACGTCTATTCACTGCAAGACTTTTTGCAGAACGACGGGTTCACGTCCGTAGTCATCGATATGAGGCTTAATTGTTTTCCGTTCACCATGTACGCCACAGCGACGTACGGAAGCCATCTTGTCATTTTCCCAAGCGGGGAAACCAATTGAGGCGCAAGACTCGTTTTCCCGGTGGAGTATCAGCACTATGCCCATATCCTGACGTGTCTCGAGGAATATGTAAACTGATGAGGACGCCACCCCGTCACGAACAGTTGCCTTTTCATTTTTCGCAAAATCTAATTACAAGGGAGCAGAATGTTGACACGGTCAGACTGTGGAAGATGGCCACTTTGCGGTCACACTAACCGCCACGAAATGCACAACTGCTCCTACTCGCTGATTGTACGAGCTCAGGTCGAAAGTTAATGTCTGATTGTAAAAAAACGTCCACTTAAACGAAGCCTTGATGCATCTGGTTATTCGCTTGTGTTGCTTCGCGTACATTTTGCTTCGTCGTGTGGTCACGTGCTATGGGTGAGAGAACGAACCTTTGTGGACATGGGTACCTGTGGATCTACACCGGGCGCCGTACATCTACCATTTGTGCTTCTATATAGTCAACGTTTTAAATTTTTGGTGTAGAAATACCTACCCAAGTCATTGGCAATGCTGCAGTCATTCAGACTGTAGGCTCCCATTGAAACAAAATGTTTCCGGCGTGAGGTATGAGCCGGAGCGCATACAACCGCGTGATTTAGTATTGTTTGCCCTCTTCAACATTCATAAATGCATACCCGTCTAACTTGAGTCGAAACGACTCTCGTCTATCTGCTAATGTCTCGGCATCGTATATACGTGCGGTCGAAATTGATACGCGCAGAGAATAAATATACGTGCAGTTGCCCAACAACGTGATCGGAAATGCGAAATATATCGATGGTCGATATCCGCCCATCGTGTTGGTTATGAGAATCACTTAACCGGGACCACAACGAACCCACGGCTGCAAGCTCCTGCAATAACATCGTCTCCAGTTCTCAACCAGATGCAGGCCGCAGCATCGAAACCGTGCAGCTCCCGTCAATAAAATTCATACGAGTAGGAACAAAACAAATCTGATGTTATATTCAACAACGGTTGCGTTAGTCAGAGGGGTCGCTTGGCATGTGAACGGTATTGTCTGCTACGAACAGGAGTCACTGGTGCATTGTTAGACGTCATAGCGTTCCAGAAGCCACACCAATTTCGCTGTAACGGTAAACTCACTCGGCCGGGTCCCTCTTACGGCCACCTCTATTTGACCATTACGGCTAGAATATCAATACAGAATTGTCAACTCCCTTGGGATCAACCGCTCCTCGCCAACGTCCGTATCAAACATGTGAGCCGCATCGAGACACTCCCCGAGCGCTGCCGAGTGTAGGCGTGGCCGCGTTAGCGAGTTGAATGAACGTCCACAGCGACCTCCACCTATTGAAGTACCCTGACATTTACCTAACATCAGCCAGACTCAGTCCGATCACAGGGCGAGGCGACTATAGCACTAACCTGATCTCCTCCTTGACCTGAGTCTTCATTTGCTCCAGGGTGAGCTGCAGTTCGCCGCGTTCGTTGAGCGTCAGTGGGTCAATGCCGTATTTATGCGCGAGCTCCTGGCAGGTCACTCCGATGACGGCCGACCCGCCGCCGAGCCCCCCAGGCAATCCGCTTCCGGTGGAGGCCATTTTGTCCTGTTCTACCGTCGTCTACCACTGAATCGGCGAAAAAACACGCCACGATCCGCCTGACTCTGATAGAGAGACGGCTGGGGAGGGGAGGATGATACTGAGGTATTACGCAGATCTGAGACGGACAGAAGTTGTCGCTGTCCTCTTCGTTACCGAAGTGGAGAGTGAAACGGAGAGGTTGCGCCACGGCGAGACGCGCCACGAGTAAGGCTACGATACGTCAACTATCTAGTGCCTTTTGACTTCAGTAGCGAAGGAAAAGGACCTAAACGCTGGTAGTCGATCAGGATCCGACAGGCCTGGTTGATTGATTCGTTGACCAAAACTCCGACTGCTGACCGACAGCTGAGATTATATTGACTGGATGCTGGGTTGATCAGGGAAAAGGATCTGGGGGCAACACGTCTCCTTCCTGTGTCTTCACTGGGACTTCAATGACCGTCGATTTTCCCGTGACCCCCTGGATTCACAGCATCCTGCGGTCGGGGCTGATGCGACCGGTGGGCTCGGCTAGGAGGCCCATTATGGCAGATAGGAAAATGCTTTGATAGGGAAGCGCACGAAGGTGAGTTCTTAAACGTGACCGTGTTCGGGGCTGCTCTGCAATACAGACGTCAGATAATTATAGAAAAGAACAGGAAATTAGTAAGATATTAGTAAGGAGACATGGGATAACAGTATAATCATAGTATAAAATCACAGTGTAAAATATACTATGAGATATCTCCTAACAACCAAACCGGTCAGAATCGAACATCAAGTTGCCTTCAACGGTAGGCCGATTTGAAGACAGTGCGTGCTGCATTCACCGTTGAACACGTAGCCATTGTTTGGCTATTTAATGTTAGTTGTGCAAATCGAATATTCTAAATATAATAATAAAAAACATGTAGGGGTACAGTCATCATTAACTAGAACATCTATTTGGCATTTCTAGCCACTGCCCTTTCCCCCAATGCGGTAATAGCCTCATACACGGTTACGTACCCGAAGCGGCCTTCCATGCCCTTCTCCATTTCTTCCTCGGCCGTTGCGTCATAAACCTATTCTCCTCATAGAACAATTGCAACGAAAAACACCCTATCCGCATGGCCACAGTGGCAACAGTCTCAAAACTTGTTAACCCTCTACAACCACTAATTACTGTTTCAAGTTTGTCACAGGCTGACACCATCTCGCGCGCAAACCCAAACGAGCCGAACGAATCAACGCCATAGCATCCAATCGCAGCCTGACCGCGTCCGTGCCGCAGGCTAACTAAGGAAAGCTGGCTACCGCTGACCCTGTCGTTAGGGTTGTCGCAGATGACAGCGGTGTTTTACTGATCAGCGGCCTATGAGGCTGTTCGTATCGATTTGCCGTCGACAGGACGTCGCTCATAGAATAAGTAATTCTGAGAGGCGAGTTCCATTTCGAACGAAACGGATAGGCGATAAAAGGTGGGGCGTATTCAAAAGACACGTTACTTATGGTTAGTACAGGACGGTATTGTTGTTGTAATATTATTATTAACCACGAAGCCATATGTATATGTACTATATGCAAATCTCAAAGTGTTACCCCGACCCAAGGCACAGAAACCGGCTTTGTGCTGCGAAAAAAACCCTGGCTGGAACAGTCGCGATTCTCCACCATGTTGCTCATCAACATCGTGACGGCACGCCATTCAGCGATAGTGTGCAATATCGCTATCGTGCGCACTCGTCTGAAGATATTACCGGTATTAATAGAGTGCATGCAAACGCATCAAACGACTTGCTCATAGCCGATACGAGCAAATGTCACGGCTTCCGTTCACGCGGATGATCTCTAGCCGGCGAGATTAGGCGACGCCGGTGAGCGGCGAAATTCAAATTAGTGAGAATCCTCGCTGGTCATTCCCTCGGAACGTCACCGAAGTCCCGCGACTTTCGACGGGCTAAGCCAGCGTGTGGTGCTCTGAACGATTATGTTTATCGGCCTCTCACATCTGAAGTACTTCCGCATTTTGGCCCTCTAGCGGCGTTGGCCATTGCGTGGCGTCAGTCTTCAGCTCTGGCCAAAACCTTGTCCGCTTCCTCATCCCTATTGGATATCTGGCGTCGGGTGGAACTTCGCTTTCATGGTCGACGATTTTCGGCTCAGAATAGCGCTAACGAACGTTAGCAAAGTTATTTCGAGCGAACGCGGGTAAATTGATCTTAAGCCCCCTATGGGATATAGGGCCGGGCATAGACCTCTCGCAGGCCGGTCACGTATGGGAAACTCATCTGCTCAGCAGACAGCAACTCCTTCGATAGTGGCGGCTCTACGGCGATCGCCTAGCCAAAAAACAGGATGCCCGCCAATTACGCACAAGATTTCTCGCTTTCCATCCACTTCGTAGATTTGTGCGATTTGCGAAACTCTCCTCGGTCAGCGAAAACGTCTCCGTTCGGCTAATTAAGTCTGCCAGGCTGTGTAAGCGATTAGCTTCTTAACAGACCCCCCACGTTCGTGAAAGCCACGCATACTAGCCGATGGCTCAGCACGAGGAAACGCGATTACACGCAGTATATGCTGTGTGAGGTCGCATTGACATTTGCATAGGAAAGCCTGACCCGTTTTCTCTTAGTGCGTGCGTGCGTGTTTGTGTGTGTGTGTGTGTTTTCTTGAATAAACTGCAATGTTGTATGTTGGCAATATATCATGCAAACAGGCGAAATTCACGTATATAAAGGATGAGAGAGAAAGAGAAAATGCCAACGCGTTATTACAAAGGAATACCATCTCGACTGAGCTGTCCGACCCGGCGCTACATCGCCATCAACGTTCATGTTCATAGAACACCTCGCAGACATTTCAAAACGCTTGATGAAGACGTTCTCAGGGTCTTCCACGTTTTGACAAACCGCCAGAGAGCCTCTAACATGCGCCGAACATACTGAGCCACGGTCGGATCGAGCAGTCCTCTGTCGTCGCAATGAGGCTTACGCAGACCGTGGTGACACCTACTCTATGGTGCATCTTCAGTACAATAATATCCGATAATTGGAACCTTCAAGCTTGACGGTAGCCCTTGCGACAATCGGAAACGAAATGCGAAACGAGATACATCACCCAATGACGCGAGCTTCCAGAGCGTCGCGCACGCCGGCGCAACATGCATGGCACAATCTGCAGTCGAACTGCTCTGAAGTTCCAAGTGTATGTTTCGTTCGATGCAGGTGAAACGACGCAAATGAAACGGCGCAGAAGAGCGTCCACCTGCGTATGAGGAACGCGTACCTCTCACCCGAGCTCCGACTTCGATCCATGCCTCAACACGTTATGCTGTGGCGCTTAATTTATTTACGCACTTACACCTCTCTATCGTGACTCTTCGCCGGACGACGACGAATAAGGCCAATAATGCCAGCGTCATAGTAGCTGAAATGGACGTCCATACTTTTGTTTGCGAAGAGACTCAGTGTCGACACCGGTGATACTTTGCATTTTTACTCTCCTGCGACGGTTGGGATATCTCGCAATGCGATTATGTGTCGGTCAGTAAATCATTTCGAACAATTCACACTAATCAAGTTGAACGGACAATGTCAATAAAAAATCGTACATATCTTCTGGCGCGAATTGTAAAACCGTGTTATTGGCTAGCGACGTTGTAATCGCTACAGAGTAGGGTTGACGTGTTTTCTTAGTTGATTAAGGAGATCGCCCGACGTCCTTCAATAAGCCGTCATACGGGACGTCACAAACGTCATACCGGAATATACCCGGCGTCTGTAATGTAACTTGCTAAGAATGCCCAGTGTGGCCAATGACAATCGTACGGAACTTGCATCACAATGGGAACTTCGAAAGATTAGATAGGCTTATGCTGTAGAAACCTGTCTACAATTCAACTGCTCTGTCCGTTAATGTGGCAGATACCAAATGAAATGTTACTCAGGCAGTTAATTACTTTTTTGTACATGCAACTTTTTTAACGTTCTTCTTTTTATCACACGTTTCTTGTTGCGAATGTCAAATGGATAAGTTCGTAGAGAAGTGTTTGTGATTTTTAACCTAGAAACGTTTTGTCACGCGGCTATTTTGCAACTTGAAGTCGGTCTGTCTATGTGATGGGCGACGGCTTCGCCATCACTTCATTCTCAAGGACACATGATATAATAATGATAATAGCACGGATCACCATCGTCCTCATCAATACTCCTTTCATTTGTCAATCATGTAGACCATTGTCGTGCATCAGGACAGCTTCTGCAACGACATTCGATTCAGTCGCAACCTTCCGCATTTTTCCCGCGTCTTAGCTCCCTCGTCAGCGTTCCAATGCCAAACAGCATCCCGCACATCCTACAGACTCCCTCCATCCAACGCTGCGGGATATGGCCAATCCACTACTTCACGCCTTCAGCTCAAACCTCGTCGGCTAACCGAATGAGGTCAGAGACATTGTCCTCGTGAATCACCCGAAGCTCCGCATTCGGCCTTTGCGTGCGATACGCCCGGTTGGCACCGTTGGCAGGACAATGGCGGCCCACAACAAGGTCAACGCTAGGCGGCTATGCCAACGTACATCCAGCGGAAGATGCGTTAGACTATCGAGAAGAGAATACCGACAAAGCGTTGGGGCAATACGTTGACACGGGTACGCCTTGCAAACGATGCCGACCATGTCATCAGCGGTTAGCAGAAGTGTCTGGCGTTGGCAACTTCGCTGACCAAACAGACCATCAATCGCCCCAGAGCCGCGCGCCAATCGAAAGGCCTGGAAGCCGGGCTGATCTTAATTGGCCTACTTCGTCCTGACGGCAGCGCTAATCAGAGCTTCACTCTGATATACCGTCATCTGGCTGTACGCGAGTGGTTTGGCCTTTTTCTTTTGGCCGGGAGATGTAATGAAGTTATGTCAACCAGTCGGTTAAACGGTGACATCTTAGCCACCCGGACAGCCCCATTAAAAGCAACGCAAGTCCATCAACGCAAGGAAGCCGCTATACGGCGATAAAAATGGAAACGCGAAACGTTCGGATGGACGATGCGCCACTCGTCCACGAGCTGCCGCTCATGATATCTCGACGTCCGGGGTAAAAACATCTATCGGAGCGATGTTCGCGACTCGAACTAAATAGAGAATGAGCTTACCGATGCCACCTGATCATGAAGACAGACAAAGGCAGTTGATCCGACTACCCGAATTGGCAAATGCATGTAATTCCGCCAGAGGTTGCGTCGGTCCTGCTTTTCGGGTCGCACCGAGCGATGGCGTGTTCACCTCGACCTGAGTCGTTTAACAAAGGTGCCCACGCAATGTTAGCGCTGAGAAGGGGGCATTTAGGATGTCCGGTGTGAAATACTTTGGACGGCACCGTTCGAGTCAAATATAATAGATAAATACAACGACACTGTGTAAGAGTGGGGCTAGGATTATTGATTATTAAATCATATTCATAACATTAAAGCCGGGTTGCACTAAGTAGATTGTTGTGGTCCAGGTACCGTCTTGCTGGGACGAGCAAAAACATTTGCATTCCCCTGCAGCATCAAGCTCGAATCGAAGCGTTTTCCTTGGACAATGTACCAAGAACGCCTAATTTACAGGTAATTCACATCACCTAAATATAGCGAATACTAGCTGCTGAGGACGCTATCGATGGCCCACCTGGAAACAATATATATAGTTTTGTGTATATCAATATATACACATAAAACTGCGTGGGCAATTTATCCTGTCTGTGTTGTCGTTGCTCTATCAACACTTCCGCTAAAGTCTTGCCGAAACGACCAACCGCTGGCTCAACACGATGCCAACGTCTGCTACTCAATCCGCGTGAGACTGAATGGGATGCTCGCCCTGGACCAGGTTGTGTTGCGTTCCTCCTTCTGTGGGCCTGTTGTGGCCTGGCAGGCCTCTCCTATGCCGAAACCAGCGCACGCCTGCGTGATCTAAACAAGACTAGGTAAATGGCCGAGAGAGAGAGTAAAAGTGCACGCGATGCGCCTTGCAAACGCGTAGCCACCGTATAGCCATAGCCATAGAGCCGATGCTGCTGGGGTAAAGATAGCGACCGGGTTGACGATACGACCTGGCATACCTTGAGGATACACTGTATCCTGCGAGGTAGTCTCTTCGTTAGAAACACAATGGCCGCTAAAAACGTATGTGTCCTGTGAGCACACCGCGCACCAAGAAACGCGAATATCGTGAGAGCAGGAAACGTTTCGAGAGGAAGATATCTACCTGTCACGTTTCGCCAGTTAGGTATCCGGGCAATAGCATTCGCTATGATTAGAGACGTACCATTACTCTATCCTTTACCTGCATTCAAGGAGACGCTCGTCGAGTAAAAGAGACGCTGCGGGATTCTGCAGAGGCCATGCGAAATGTGGCAAAAAATTGTGGCTGTCATAGGGCGTCTTCGCCGTCTAAAGCTGCAGCGGCGACGAATGCGAAAACTGAGTCCACCACACTCGGACCGGCCACGCGTCCGCATCCATGCGCAGTTCAGTACCCGGCAGCCTATTATGAAGCCCTCTACCAGTCCGTTTCTCACCTACAGCCTATTCTCTTTACCTGATTTGTTTTTTTCTACCTCACGAAGTGTCTTGCGTCTAAAAAAAACGCGCCTTCACAATGACAAAAGTTGCAGCGTCCATATACCCGATGTCGACTCGTAGACATTGTGTTTGTCCGTGACGAGTTCCGTTGATTCGCATTTCTCCAGATAGGGGGACAATCGCACGTCACTCCCTGAAGACCTTCGGAAATGTATCGACTACCTCGGACACGTGCCAACTCGACCGCGTCAATCAAGTAAGATAGCTCGCATTGTTAAACAATGCTGTTCTCGTTTCCAGTTCGGTGCTACGCAATGACGTGTGTAACCCCCATCGCGGCTACGGACGACGGCTGGTCGTGCGTGTGATACGCCCACACTACTGTGGACACAGCCTGCAGAGAAGAAAGTCGCCTAGGACGACATTTTTGATTGTATGAAATTTTTGAAACTTGACAGTATTGTATTGACGAAAACGTAGCATTGGTTAGCGTTAAGGCGAGTGATGGAGTGAGGATTTTCTTTCGATGATTGGATGTATGCCAAGTTAGATCTCTCTTTCCCGGCATGCAATACATTTCGAAGCGCCTCGATGGTGCATGTGGCCGCTGTGAGGCGCCAAGACAATGTCCGGTAAGACCGATCCTCCTATGGAATTCCGCGCAAATTTGTGCTAGTGTGACAGGTATGAAAGCTGCTATAGGTCAACATTTAGCATGAATTCACCATTTCCCACTTACAAGTCAAGCGAATACCGGCATCCCGCATGCCCAACACGAGCGAACAGAACGCCGTCTCCGAAAAACTAGCTGGCTCCAAGAGCCGGAGGGGTGAAACACACCGGCAAAACGAAGGCCTTTCCTCTGTTAGGCCTGGAGGATGAATTCGGCGAGGCAAGAATACGCCGGTCAGAAGTTGCCCCAAACCTGACTTACCTAGGCCGAATTTGGATATCGGTGATGGAGCGCATTTGGTAGGCGGCCGTTTCGATTAGTTTGGAGCAGGCGCACGTGCAATGGGCCTGCCCCTGGCCAAAAGGCCCTCATCGTTTCGATGGGCCGAGGCGGACAACGTGACTGTGGAGGTTTTGACTTAATGATGGGACACGTTTGGATGAATCAGGGTAGCTTAACAGCTTAGCTGCTTCAGACATGTCCGCGTCAGCTATTGCGATTTCGATTTCGACAACTCGTCTTATAGAAATCAACGTTTGAATAAAGTCGTCCACCAATTGTCCCCGCTGCTACGCGCGAATAACCAAAGTCACAAAGCTGAAAAAATGCAAGAGAAAGTGGAAACTGCTTGAGCGATATTTTACCCAGTTTAGTGCTTTTTTTTACCTCATTAATGAGTTCCCGGAACGATCATATAATGAGTGTGCAATCGACGTGTCATTTATCTTACAAGTCTTTGTCAGTTTTAATACGTCTTGTTCTACGCCGATTATCTCGCCAGCGAAAATTCCAGCTGGCCCGGGGAATTGTTTGAGAAATATCGATTTTGCATAATTTTTTGGTTATTTACGACTCCTCGGTAACTACCGTACCATCTGCATTGTGGGGGAGTCAGCTTACGCCAACAGATGCCTATAACCCTAGCCTCTGACCTATCGCTCTAAAGCTTCATTTCGTATAGTCCAATTTGTTCGTGCCTGGTGTTGTTCCTCGTGCCAACCAATAGTTATCATTGCTTCAAGATAGATTCGCTTAGCGCTGTTAGCGAACAGAAGCAGCAAAACTTGATGATATGTTATTGTTTTTCGGCGCTAAATTCTGTGGTTATCCTAACATCAATTGTCCCCTACGCTTACTAGAAAGCTTTTTCACGATCCTTTGCCGGAATACGTTTATGGGTTAGCAGTAAAACTGACAGAAGTCGTGCGCTGTCGATGGCTAGTTCGGAAAATATGACCCCTCAAAGATCGGTTCTTGTGAAACGTAACGTATGCAGTAACTCAGCTCTTTACGATATACGAATGGCAACACGGGGAGACACGCCAATTAATATTTTAATCCAAATGTATTCGTATGTCTCCTCAATAAACCTAGTAGAAACCCCAGAAAACCTCGCTTAGTCTAAACCTAAGTCGGAGCTATGCCCTGGGTGAATGGAGCACTTCTATCCTAAACGTTCATTTAACACGAAACGTCGTCTGTCAACATTGAACAGGCGAATAGGAGTGACACAAATATGCTTCTTGCCAATATGCTTAACATGATTCTGTCTAAAACACATTATCTAGCGCTTTCAGTAATAAATTAAACGGTAGCATTTCATCGCTGTTGGTGGCGACATAGCGTCGTATACGTTACACTCATCAGAGGTCAAATAATTATTTCCAAAAATGCTTCCGTTAGGGTAGACTTTATTGAGAGTATAGAAAATTGTGACTGACGTATTAAATTGACAGAGCGGCCACGCTCATTACATCTCATACTAACAACAGCATACATCGTGCGACCGGGAAACTTGTTTTTTACGTCTCTCACGATAGACCCACCTAGTGCTTTTCCTCCTATTGATTATAACAGCCCCAGTCTACATTTTAGCTTGTCTTTTTCCCACTGTTTCTTGTCGCTCGAACACCCCGTTTCGTCTCATTTGTTCCGGTTAGTCTGTCCCCTCTTTTCGGTGTCGAGAGTGCCAAGAAAAAAGGCAAAAGTAAGCCTTTCTAGCCTCATGCTATAATTGGCCGATGTCAATGCATCGGCCAATTATAATCGTAGCTATCGACCCGGACCCATCGAATATCAACTCGCCGATGCGGAGAGCAGAGCCGGAGCCGATCGAGGGAACAGATTCTCGCAGACCAGTGCCAACGACAGCATTGATAACAACATCGGGAGCAACGTCACCAATAACAACGTCCCCGCCATAAATAACAGCGCCATCAAGGATCACTGCAACACCACCGCTAGCTACAGCGCAATAAACAATGAGGGAACCATCAATAACAACAACAGCACTGTCACCGGCATTATCGACAGCATGAACAGGCTCAACAACAGTATCGGAAGTTCTTTCCATCCTTTCGTGTCAACCTTCGCCAAACGCCCTTGCCTACTTCAGGCAACCTAACTACAAAGAACTAGACATATAATTGGTAGAAAAAACCCAGCACACAGCGATTGCGATGAACGACAACAGCAAAAACAAAAACAACAACAAAAATTCGAAAGTAACTTCCGGATTGCACCAGTTTTCTCCTAGATGACCTGCACTCTGACTTCGACACTTCAACAGCTCGGCCCGTTTTTGTTTTCAAGGGGGGCTGCAATACGATGGTTGGGCATAATCATGACGCAAGCAACCGTCACAGAAAAAGGCCCCGTAATCTCGACTGTGTTTGGTCGTCCGCCTGACCGCGTCGCCACAACAGAGTGCGCACGTCATGGCTCGACGATTCGACACAAAAACTGTGAGGGCTGACAACGCCCTCGGGACCAACTGGGCAAATGTGGTCACGCCGATGAACTTGTTGCGAGTTTCCGAACCAGAACAGACATCCAGCGCCGTACTGCGCGATATCGCGTGGGAATCCGGAATTACAGACGAATAGGAAGGAGTCCGTGGTGGAGGACGGTCTTTTTCTTCGCCGTTGAAAACTGTCCAACCTAGCCACGACGCACAACCCGAGTCAACGCCCCGTGACCGGCGTAAACATCTCGACCGGCGTAACCCTTGATGTTATGCCACCCCTCACGCCACCAGCGTACGGTTCACGCTTGCTCATCAGGCCTTCTTACTGATCACAAACGAGAGATCAGAAACCCAGGATACACAGGATTATTCTCCAACCGCCCGTATCCGGAGGCGGTGCACAGAAACTCGCTAGTCCCTGACTAGGATATTCTTCCGACGTTATGACACGCACCAGCAGACATATCCGGCATTTCTCGCCCCGGTCGTTGATGAGCATCCAGCAATGCCCAGCAATGTCGAACATCGCATGAAGAGACGGCCGAAAAACCACACACATACACACGATGGAAGCTCGGGTTCCCCCTGGATTTTCGCCCACCCCTGTCGTTCCAGGGGCCGCAGCGTCGAACTTACGCCTCGTGTCTGTAGTAGTCAGTGCTTGCGGACGTCAACGAAGCGTTACTGTGATCCGCGGCCCTCGCGGACGGATCCTGCTCCGATCTTGATTGATGTTCTTCTCTATTCTCGTTTTCAGCCGACGAAAAAATGTTGAGAAGGAAATTTCACGATAGTGATTCCCTGATGAGCCCGTTACGCCAATGGGCACGGGGCGCCGCATCGGATGTCTCGGGATAGGTGACTTCGTATAAAAAATCATGCGCTGAAGTTACGAAAAAATCGGTGAAGTCAGTAAGAATCGCGTGTGAGAACAGGCAGTCCACGTGGTGTGATGGAACCGCAAGAAATTTTTGATGCTCTCGACGCGAATTTGTTTACGTCGAGAGCGTCTATATGAACAGAGAGACAACAGCGACATTTCCACGATCAGGAGGGCACCAGGGTAGCGAACAAAGGATATTTAACAGTTACCCCCGACTAAATTGGTTGTAGAGGGTGATCACGATGAAGAGTGGCCTTGGACACGAAGAGCGTTTGCCAGGACGTAGGAAAAACTAATTAGCTGTCATTGTTGAAATGACACCTAGAATTATTAATTTATTTGCAAAACAGGAAAACTGTTAAGGGGTCCTATAATCCCCTCGAGTGACACCAACTGTCACATTTTGCCCCCAGCAATTTCGACAGCTTCATCGAGTTCCCTAAGCACAGCCTTTGGTATTAAATCTTCTATACCACAAATGATGGTCTATCAGCGGTGGCACCACCTTGAGTTCCACCGAAATGAAGCCTCAATAGGGGGCCGCAGATCATCGAATCTCACTGCGAAAACCGACACTTGAGATAGCCTTATCTACTCGAGTGTATTGTACACATGTACAATACAGTCGACCATGAACAATCGACGCAAACTCCCGTAGACATGCATGAAAACAAACTCTTCCTATTCGTTTCTTCTACTCGTGCTTAGGCACCACGTACAGAACGATTCCTGCAGCATCCTCACCTACAACATCCCATACCTACGAGAAAACGACAATGAGAGACCAACGCGTAACACAGACCAGATACTGGCTAACGCGCCATGATTCGAAGAGTTGGCGAAGACGTTGCGAGCACTCCTTCACTGAAGTCCTACTCATTCGACCGAGATAACGAGCTACGCGTGTGGGGGTCCCCGCGTAAATGACGTCCACATGCGTCTTGACGCTGCGTAGACGTCGTCAACCTCGCCCCGTGGCCGATTTAAGTGGACTTCGCATTTCGACATACGGGCACAGGTCAACCGTGACGCTGCTTTGCGTGGTAGGAACAATTTCGTTGTTCCGATGTCGGCCAGACGGGCCGGGTTCGAGTGCCGTCCGAGTCACGAACACGTGAGGTGGTTGTTTCGCTTGTGAGAAATCAACCTGCCCGGGTGACAGCTCCTATCGCCCAGAACGGTACACCAACCGTGAAACTCGTCCGGCCATCTTGTCCTAGAAGAACCCACGCTTAAAAAGAACCCACATCGACCCAGTCCCAAACCCCACAAGCGTCTGGGTATCTTTTCCACCTCATTTTTATAATGTCATTTTTTTTTATGTTGCATTTACTTCGTTTTTCTGAATTTCTTCTCCCAATTTACATTACCGCCATGACACATATCTGATACCATGACCATCAGCGATTGGCGCCTATAAAGACATTTAGCCTGCGCCGTACCCCGCCATAGAGCAGACACGAACTTCGCGCAGTTCGTCAGGCTCGATTTTGTGCGTCTTCATTTTCATATCTACCCCACCCCCCGCCGCCCCTTACCATCCACCCACCAACCCATCCCGTTTCCATATATCTTTCCCCTCCTCCCTATTGTATTGTTCGCCATATTACCGATTGGGGTGCGCATGCCGTCTTCGTTTCGTCGAACCGACCCAGCCATGACGCCAACGACTATAACCAGCGCCAGCGGCATAGCGTGCAAACCCCCACACGCCAGTTCCCCACCGTCTAAAGTTGGATGGGCGCTCCTCGTTGGTTATATGGTGATGTTGCCAGAGGACAGCCGCTGGCGCTGGTTATAGT
>MNPL01011378.1:0-12116 GCA_002081605.1 Tropilaelaps mercedesae
TCCATCCACCCACCCACCCACCGACCGACCTTTCCCATCCGTTCATGAGCAGAGAAGATTGAGCGTCGCGGCCGCGCGGACCTGTTCATGATGGGTTTGTAGCTGGTTCCTCAAGAAGAAAAAAACAAAACGCCGAGCGATAAAGGAGTGGGCCGAGGCGAACCTGCCCGACCACATCACAGACGCTTGTCGGCCGAAAATTGCCCCTGCCCTACCTACATATACGCCTATAATATGGGGCATGCGCATCTACTTTGGGGAACTGTTGAGGTACACATAGGGATAATGTGGGCGTGCATCCGAGTGGAGCCTTAGGGTGGATGAACTGCGCTTTGGTTGTGTTTAGCAGGCCGTTGGATGGCGCACTGGCGGTTGAATGCAGCCGCTAAAACTCGATACGAAATCACCGACTCGGCCATATTGGAAATGTCCTACCTGGTCGGATAACTACATAAATATTTGACTAGTGTAGCATATATATATATATATAAAATACTTAACGTAGTAGATTAGGATTTGTGAGTGCACCGTTTGCGCGCACGTCGGCGATTGTAGACGCAAGCGATGAAGGCATTCGATGGACTGTTTGGCCATGAACAGCGTCGGGTGGTCCAGAAATGAATCGGCCACCCAAATGCGTCGCGAGCTCCGAATAGAATTAGACCCAGCTATCGAGAATACAACGCCAGGCCGCTGAGGTTGTGGGGGGCATTTGAGGCGACCAAGAACGACAAGTTTTCCAGCGCGCGTCTGAGCGACCGCTGGACGGCAATGAATTGACGCTAACGCATTACAGCTCTTCCCTTTCGTCCCGCGGCGACAACCGAAACCATCGCCACGTTCGTTTTCGTGTGCCGCGGACTGGGGAACGTTCTTCGTCGTACGCCCGCGAAGCGCCCTACATCCACGCGTTCACCGCCCGCTGTCGTCTTTATCTGTTTACGCTTACGTCATGCAGGTTCATGAAGAGACGACGCAAAGAAAGGCACCTAGCACCCGCGAGATACTGCGCGACATGTAGCGGCGCCCCGGGGCAATGAATGCCCCTCAGTGCCGTAACACGAACAGAGTCCCGCCCGTGAATGCCCCCCCCCACCCACTTGATTCTGTCAAGCTTTAGCTAGCGTACGACGGACCGGCGGCGAACGTGTTCGCGTCGCGATTCGACTGGCTGGCATCTTTAGGATCTAGACGCTGGCGCGGACGACGACGACAAGAAACGTCGCGTCGGGCTCAGACGGTTGACGCGGTTGAACAACATCGCTGACGTTGCTCAACGCCGTAGAGGGTTGACGTGTGCTTCTGCCTCTTCGTGTCGTCGCCCTCAATTGTTAACATGAACGTCGGTCGAGCAACGTCGCGACAACGACTTCTTTATTACGATATCACACCGGGGGGGGGTTACAAACCGGGAGTTAAGTTGACGCGCGCCAATTGATCGAGCTCAATTCGGCACTCGTTGATCTGGTCTGTCGCAGCCATCGCTTCGGCACAAGTGAACTCAATGCCGAATAGACACGAATGTATGTACACACACACACACACACACACACACACACACGTATATTCATACTGGCCAACGGTTCTAAGTGCGTTTACAGAGTAATGCGATGATTGGAGCCTCCGCCAGTGTCGGATATCTGATTAATGGTTTAGCGTAGTAACGTGATTTACTCTAAGTGACAGAGCGCCCCGCCTATGATTAGATAATGCTCTAAGCATCCCTCGCGTCCCGTGGCCAAACACGTATCCAAACACGTATCCAAACACGCACACACGCGTACACACAGAGTCCGTCTCTATCTATATTCTCGCAATGAGCAGCTCTACTCGACGCCATGTTGTTGTTAGTGGTTGTTGTCGCTTGTTGTTGTGGTCGTCGTCGTTGTCACACCTCAATTGTGCGTCATTTGTGATTCGATGTTCTCGCTGCGCGTCGGTCGTCGTCGTCGTCGTCGCTCCAAACGAGTGTCGCCGGCGACGTGCCAACAGGCCTTCGTCAACACACGCGAGTCAGTGCCGCTCTCATCATCGGCGTTTCGTGTACGCAACGCTCATCTGGAAGATGTCGTCGGCTGTAATCGGCATTTTGTCCTGATATTCTCTTCATGTTCCTGCGTGTTAGTGGCATCTTTGTCTATATCGCTTCCAACCAGGACGAGCCAGGACGACGGCTTAGATCCGTTCTCTGAACGTCCAACGCAACACGTCAGACCGACCTGTTGGAGGGAAGGAGGGACGCGGGAAAGGGCGTCGATGCCTGATAACATTCTCAGCAGCCCCCTAGGGGCATTTACCGAGCTGAGTGATCTTCAGTTTCGGGAAATGACTTGTCGATAACTTCAACTATGCCGCGTCGTCCCTTGACGACGAAGCGGCGCGTGTTCGTCGGGGTGTTTTGATTTCGCCTTATTTCTTTGATTTTCTACTCAATTTTTGGTGTTCGGTTTTTGTTTTTCAAAATGTCTGCCTATGAATCGAAGGGCGTTTGTGCTGTGTCCGATGGGGCGGCCAGCAGTGGCCCCCGCAGGGGCGTCGAGCGGCCCCTGGAACTTCAGCTGTGTGCATAAGAGCTTACAACTGTTAGTCACTTCCGTTATTCAGTGCCGACGGGAAAGACGATACAGAACGACGGGAAACCGAGCGATCAGGACGCCCCGGGAGTAACTTCCGGCGGCGGATCTCGGAGCCGGCGTCGGGAAAAGGTCTCGCCTTCGTGCGGGTTTCCCTCCCTACTCCCCGCAGCTCCGGTGCGTACGCTACAGAGTCGAGTGAAGTGTTTTGAAGGGAGTGCCACCACGAGGTGCCTAGAGGAGTAGCGTCAGCTGTTCGTTGGGGCCGCTATCGAGTGTGACGCTGAAGGAACGAAGGACGGACGGGGGGGACGGACGGAGACAAACCAACGCGTTTCGTGGGGATGCTCTCCGATTTAGGCGATATTCTGTCTGCATGCGAGCTTTTGTTTGCTGTCTCGCACGTCACGGCAAACTCCACCGACGAGCTTTGATTCGCGGCGGCGGCGGCGGCGGCGGTGGTGGCTGCGGCGGCTAACTCGATCGTAGAATAGCGCCGCAACGCAAATATCTGGACGTCGTCTAGGCATTGGATAGGGAACTGGCTAACACTTCTGTCAACGAGCATTGCATCCCTCGAGAGGATACTTCCTCAAATTTAGATGATTTTTAATGATATCGTGCAAATGTTGACGTTATCTGTCGGCCCCCAGTTCGCCCTACACAACCTCGCGCCGCCTCTATGCCCCGGATGGGCGTTCGATGCGGTCTAGTATATTACAGACATGATTATATAATGTGTGATACTTAATATACGTACGAGGCAGTCACTTGGCTGTTGTTGGTGCTGTGGTGGCGCTCGGTGGCTGCGAGGGCGGCTGCGAGGGCGGCTGCGAGGGTGGCTGCGAGGGCGGCTGCGAGGGTGGCTACGAGGGTGGCATGTATAGCGCCGGAGACGGGGGCGAATGCGTTCACTAATCCTTCGCTGGCGAGCATTGCCCCATATGTTTGAAGTCGTCGCACCCCGTCGAGCGGAGAGCAGCTGAGGTACGAGACGCGCGCGCGGACGAGGGAGAAGGCCACTCTGCTTAACTAAAGCCACCTCACTCGAAAGCTTAACGCAGACATGCGAACGAGAGCGAGAGCGGAGGAAGAGTAAGCTCACTATTGCGCTCGCGGAACCTCGTCAAGGAAGCTTCTGCAAGAGAATAACCCAGTGGCCGGATCACGAACACCACAGCAGCGAGGATTTATGATCGTAGCCGGACAGGTCTCTAAGGGCAGGGCTGCGCTAACGACAAGTGGCAAACCGTTAACAGGTTGAGAGGAGGAAATTTGCAGCATCCAACGGCCGACAACGTTAGCGAACGGTCGCGTTCGCGAACGGTCGCCATGAGCAGCTGCCATTGCTGGCGTTGAGTCAGTTGAGTTGGCTTCGAGCGTCAACGAGCGTCGCTTTTCTGTCCGCGGGAATTTTTCAGTGAACCTTTTTTTTCCTCGATCGCTGGCTATCGCTTTCGCAGCCGGATAATCAGCGCTCGCGATGTTGACAGCAGCTCGGTATTAGCGGGAGATCTGGTAACAAAAAAAATGTTGCTTCGTATCGAGGACTCGTGCCCCAGAGCGCGCCGTTAGAGAAAAGTCCGCCATTGCTCGCAGACCACGAAAATCGCCTGTCAACAGCAGAAAACACGCGCGGCGTGTCGTGTCACTCATGTCACGCACCTCCGTGTGGATTATGCTCGTTCACAAAAACAACGAAAACAAAAAAGCGATTAATAAACCGTTGATGTTCAGGTCTGAAGTGTTGCAATCGACAAACTTCACAGCAATTCCTCTGTTGTGCTTCGACCATCGAAGAGTGAAGTCGATTTGAGCTATAACAGCGCTCGACAGATCGTTCAAGTTGTTGTGCGCGCTAGACATCGTCGCCAGCCAGGCGATTGGGACTGGCTAGTTTGTCAACACGAAACGAAGAGGGGTTCACATACTTCACTCGTCGGGAATTCGTCCGCCTGAGCAGCGCGTCAACATGTCGCTGAAATTCATCACCACGACGCTTGGATGTTGTCGCCGACGCAACTTTGTGCGCACAGTTTCATAACACTTCGTCTAACACTCGAAGGTGACGACTGTACACGAGCAAATTGGATAAAAAAAAGGACAAAAAACCCAAAAAACAACAACAAACATTTACCGTTTACGACATGATTAGGCGTCACGCGCGCACGTCACAGCGATCTGGCAGCTGATCTGTCGCTGTCGGACGTCAGGGCTTGACTTGAACTCGGCCATTGCCCGTCGCCACCGTCTGCCGCCCACACCGTCGGGGGGGAAGGGGGCTTTATTACGACGTAAATATGATTCTTGTCATCAACACGATTAACATCTACAACCGGTTAATGCGAGCCGTCCCCGAATCCTTCGCAGCCGCCATGAGTTTGCCGTGATTCTTGCGTCATGCCGTTGTGACTGTCCTTGTCGTGTCGCTGTGCGTGTCCAACAACGACTCGAATGGGGCTGCTGATAGCCACGCTAATGACGACGATGGTACGAGACGACGTTTGCGTGGGGGTGCTTCCTTGAAGATGGAGGTCTGGACTCGACCCCCAGGCGCCCATCCCCAGGCGCCCATCCCCAGGCGCCCATCCCCAGGCGCCCATCCCCAGGCGGAGAGATGCCCTTGGTCGGACGTTCTTGCGTGGTCGTGTGCAGCTCCGTGACGTCGAGACTGTTGTGAGTAGACCGTGTTGTCGTTGTTGGTCTCGGGGGCAAAAGCAGGGGCCTCTCTCCTGGTAGGCGTCGAGGAAGTAGCGCAGTCGCTCGGTTTCGCTATCGCTTGCCTCCAGTTGGTTCATGTTCCGTTAAGCGGTCGCCGTGGCGTCGCTACTCGCTCGGTAGACTCCGTAGCGTTTCGGAGCCCCGCAGGGCCCCCGCAGTCTTCGTAAGCGAGGGCGGAAAGGGGGACGCCTCTCCAACCGCCGCAGCGCTAATAGAGAAAAGCGGCTAGACCGGCAAGAAGCGTCTCCGCAGCCCCCCACGCGTACGGGGGTGTTCGACTCGGTGTGCTCGTGTGTGTTTGTGTGCGTAGACGCGCCGAATCTTGCACAGAGATGAGCGTCGACTGGCTGGGTCAAAGCAGCGCGGGGCAAAGTGGGTCTCGACGGGAACGCACGCCGGAGTCGCTCTCGCGCTCGACTCGGCCGGCTCCGTAGTAATTTGATTTGAGGCGCACAACGCTTTTTACTCGAGCGATAATGGCCTCAGCACTGGCGGCCAGACGCGAGAAGTTTTGGCTGCGACATTGCCCGACTACGGCGGCCACCACCACCTCGGCTGTTGCCGTTCTACAGGACCTCGGCCGCCACCGCCGAGGACGGTTTGGACACGAGCGACGACGTTCGGCCGGCCAAGCGCAGATGAGGCGACTGCGCATGTCGCTGCGCTTGACGTCGGCCGACGTGGACCGACACGTCGGGACGATGCCGTTGTTGTTGTTGAAGGTGGCTCGAAACCAACTCAGCTGCGCGAGGACGTTTCGAATCGCGCAGAGGTGACGCCGTCGCCCTGGCGGGACGCGCAAATTGTCTGCGCCCACCGCCCCCCTCCGGTCGTGTTGACTCTGGGTGCAAATAAATGACAGAGCAACGCCTCGAGAAAGTTGCCAGAGGGACGATAGAGAAAAAGGGGAGATTGCTCAAAAATGTCGCAAGTCACTTGTGACGACGGCGGCGACGAAGAAGACGCCGAAGACGACGAACGCCCAATAAAGGGGTGGCCATGTGCTACGACGTTTTGCTGTTGACAGTCATAATTCGAGGATCTCGTTCTCGAATTATTCTCGTTCTCCGACGCGTCCGAGGTCGCTTTCGGATGGGACCATTATTATTATTATTTATTTATTCTCTTTGCGTGCGTCGCGTTTTGCCGACGCATCCTCGAGGAACCTTCGCATCGTCTGGCTCATAAACAGGCGCGCGGCGTCGTTTCGCGACAAAACTGCGCGAGCGAGCGACGCCATCGGGCTTGACTATCTGTCCGATCAATTGGCGGACAATCACCGTCCGATCGAGGCCGAGCGATGGTTGTCGACGCTCGACCTGAGCGTCGAATGACGCGTTCGAAAGTAGCTGCTTTCTGTCGCGTCAGTGAACGCGAATCGACGCCGCAGTGAATTGGTTGCGTTTTCTTTTGGGATTAGGCCATAGCCTCGGATTGTTGCCTCGGCGTTCGAGCAGTTGTCGTCGGCTGGCGTTTCTTCAGCGCTTCGTTGCGGACGCAGCCGCACCTCGCCTCTCGAGCTCCACAACCCCCACTTGTGCACTTCAGAGCAAGAGAACAGCTATCTCTACTTATCGGCTATTTCTTCTTCGATGTCGCTATCGGCCGAGTGCGGACTCGGCGGTGCCATTGAAGTTCCCGTTAGCGCTTCCGCTGGACAATGTTCGAAGAAGAGTTCTCCTTTCAAGCGAGAGACACGAGCGAGAGAAAGCGAGAGACAGAAAGGGACTTCGAATAGGCACGAGGCAGTCCTCAGAGACGCCGCGTACACACGAGAGCCCCATGAGGGCCGCTCTTGGTGGCGTGACGGGACACCTGCGTTGGGCCGCCGCGGGTACAAACGGCCGCTCCTCGGTGTGAAGTGGCTGAGGCCCCCGGTTCAGCCAACCTCATCCGCCGCTCTGAGCGAAACGCGTGAGGGTGAAGCCCGTTTGCCACTCTCTCTCTCTCTCTCGCTTTCTATGTGTGTGTGTGTGTGTCTCTCTCTCTCTCTCTCTCTACCTATCTCTATATCCACAGAGGCCCTCGTCTCTAGCCTGAATCAATTACTCAGTCGCTCAACCAACTGGAAGGTAACGGCCGCTGCGGCGGCGGCGGCGCAACGGCGAAGGAAGCGCTTCCAGGACAAATCAGGTTACTTCACGTATGCCTCCCCTCTCCTCGGTCTCTGTCCCTCACCTTGTTCTCCACGTTGTTCCCATCAGTGTCTTGGCCCTCGGCAGGTGCGTTTAGCCGGGCGCCCACACTCTTTACACACGAAGAGGCGCCCCAGCATCTTTTCCTCCTGACCTCCATAGGGCGCCCTCCGGCGCTCGGATGTGGGGGCCGTGTTATAGTGTGGCTCTTTGACCGACCCTTCCACCAGTCAACCATGAAAAGGCTTCATTGGGGCTATTGGCGTTCGGCGTATACGCCAGGACGGCACGAGCGGCCCAGATCGAAGGAGGCCATGAACGGGCTGAAGTAATTCTGAAGGCGGTCCGGATCGGGACGCTGAGTTCTTCGACGCAACGTGGCCATGCATTGTAGCATCGTCGTCGCATCTCTGCGCCGCCAGCCGTAGTTATTCGTGTTGTTGCTGCTGTTGTTGTTGTTATTGTTCTTCGTCAAAGAGCACCCCACGCAACAGCTACCCCCGTTGGCCCCCTGGAGGGCGGGATGCGGCCAGCTTCGTCATTCTATTGCGTCCTTCGTCACCTCTTCCACGGGAACGCACGACTGCGCCCGTCCAGTGGCAGACACAACCGATGGCTAGGCAGATGCCTTCAAGCACAACTTCAACGAGAACGTCTGTGCTTTAACTGCCATCGGCACGGCCACCTCTCAGTGGTAAGAGGCGGACCGATATCTTCGCGCCGAGACTGTGTCGATGATATAGTTAGTGAGTGACCAGAGCGATCAGGTGAGGTAGCATCGGTGGCTTTTTTCTCGCGAGACTCACGAAGGCGGCCACGTGAGCACGCGCGGAATTTCGAAATTTTTGAAGGAAAGCCGTCACTGCGCTCGTCTGTTCCAGGTAGTTGCGATACGAGCAGACGCACAATGCCAGAACCGAGCGAGACGAGCCACGAAATAACGCACACGTCCAACATGTCAGCAGCCTATGCTCAATTTTCGCGTGCGACTATTTCGTGTTCGTTCGTTCGTTCGTTCGTTCGTCCTCCTCAATGCAAAGCTGCGGATGTATTTCGTTATCCTCGTTCGAGGCAACGGCTAGACGGCAACGGTGTGCATTCTAACGTGCACGAGTAAATGCGCCAGCGTCTTTGTTCGTTTTGTCCGGAAACGTGCGCTAACATGTCCTGATAACGAAAAGCGACATTTAGACGCTGATCAAGTTAAAGTAGATGCGTTCAGTTTGCGCATTCGGTGTCGAGAAGGCGTCAAAACTCGTCAGCGCGTACCATTTGCTCCTTGAGCCTAAGGGAATATGATTTTCGTTGAGCTGCTATGTTCGTGTCGAAAGGTCGGCTGAAGTTGTTCGGACGCCGAGGCGTTCGTGCATTCGCGTGCACTTGGACGCGTCCGGAGCAGACGCGTAGACGGTGCACGCGTTCGATACTCGCCATTTACGCACATTTACGTACATCCGGAATGGACCGTCTTACGATGTTGCGCAAAAACTGCTACCGTGGACCCTAAATGGGGACTGATGGTCAGCTCCCACAAGGAAACACCACGAAAGAAAAAACGGTTGTTTGTAAACTTCTGTCCCGTCAGGGGCAAAAAAGACAAACGCACACCGATGATGGGCACGCGAGCAAAATCGATAATCGAGGATAATGATGGTGAATGCCGAATGCAGAAGTTCGCGTGCCACCTCTTCCACGCTCGTGAGACTCGTCGTGAGGCTCACTTTTGGCCACATTCGTGCCGTACGCGCGGTCCTTTTACCGAGGTCCTGGTCCTGCGACAGGCGACAGGTAGAATCAGTTGCCCTCGCACACAAAGACTGCCTGGTTTGGTCAGAGGTGGAAGAAGATATGCCCCCCCCTTTCAACAGATCCAGTATGACTGTACTGGCCTCTCCAAGCGGCGGTGTCACCGTCCCCCAGATGACTTCGACCGGCACTTCAATACGTCGTGACGGTGCCTGGCCGTTATTGCACTGAAGTGTCAGATCCTCGAGTCCATCATCTCTTCGCTACCTCGGCCGGTCGTGGTGCTCCGCCTGTGGCAATACGTTGGTTTCTTCCCGAACGATCGTTTGAGACTGTTCCCCATCTCCTCGTGGGGGTAGTCGTTCTTCGTGGCTATCTGCCCCGTTCGTCGATTATTCTTTCTTCCGAGACTCTTCCCAGAACGCTCGCAGGCGTATCAGCCGAACGCTGCGTACGTCAGGTTTTTTCATATTGATTTTTATTAGCTACGCTAGCAGCCTTTTCCTCGTCGCTCGCTCGCTCGCTACGCCTGCCCTCCCTAAGGCGGTTCGAAACACGGCAGCGAGAGCGCCGGATAAACGAAGCGCCCCAGCCATCCAGCTCGACTGTGTTATGTATATGACCGCCATTGCTATATCCAGTTATTCTTCGGTCGGGAGTGCGGCTTCTTTATCGGAGCTGGTCTAGAGTATGACTACGTCGGGCAGGGAATAGCACAGCACACGCGAACGGGCTTCGGATGCGTGGCCGGCGGGCGAACCTTCATAGAAAGAAGCTTTTACCACCGCTGCTGCTACCACCACGACCACTACGACCACTACTACTACTACTACGACGACCGCTGCTAGCGCGAAGGCCGCAGTATCGGCGCGATGCTGCCGACCGCAGGAGCGGATGAACGAGGAGGGCGATGGGAGATGGAACGACGAGAACGATATTGTGGCTAAACGTGGCCAGAGTGCTCAGGGACGAGGAGAGGGGCCGCCAGGGAGAAAGGGAGCTCACTCGCTAAGGATATGTGTGTGTGTGTGTGTGTGTGTGTGTGTGTGTGTTCGGAGTCCAGCATCTGGCAGGCTTTGCGGCAGTTCGGCCGCCTGATGCAAGATACGGACGGGGGACGGAAGCTGTTCACGTCTGAGGGGGTGACGGGGTGGACAACTAACCGACCCAACGTGACAGACGTTGAACAACAACGGCACGGAGCGCAGCTGATGGGGGTTCGGGGGTTCGGCATCTCGAGGCAAAGATGATGAACGAGCGGTCTAGTTTCGACCCATCGGCAGTTCGCCCTTTCCCGTCTGGCTTTTTCCCCGGTCCATGTAGGAGGGGCTGAGTGCGGTGTCTGGACCCATGTCGACCGGGAGGGAGACAGGGGCAAAGGAGGCGGATGATCAGGGGCATAAGTTGTCCGGCCAGGATTCCCCGGGTACACGTCCTCCTCCTCCTCCTCCTCCTCCGACGGAACAGAAGCCTATTCCAGGAGTGAGATGTTTAGGCTATCGGCGACGTCAATGTCACTCAGAGGACTCACCGTAGAGAAGTTCGCCAGAAATAGTAGCGACCGTTCACCGGCCCCCTGGAGGGGGGCCATCTAGCGCGACGCGTGCAACGGACGAAGTGCCGGATCGCTCATCGGAACTTCATCGCTCTTCTGGTGCGCTACACTCGAGGGCGCGAACTCTTGGCTAGCCGCCGTTTCCTGCGATATCCGAACGTTCGAGAGGGCCCCGTACGGTGGTGAGAGCCACCACCTCGTCGGTAGGGCGAATCATCTGCGCTTAGCGTCTGTCTAGCGTCTTCACAGGATTCACCTCACTATCGGGTGAGGTTCGTTTGTCCCGTGACGAGGTGGGATCAGAGGTGTGAAGCCGTGGCGGCCTGGCCGTCCGGCCAGTGTAGATGCAGGTCCAGGACGATTTCCTTGATCCGCAGGACTCCTGTAGTGGCCTTTCGAGTGCACGAACGCCGCAACTCAGACGCTCTCAGACGACGGCCGTGCAGATCCGGATCTTGAATACGAATGTCAACCAATCTAGGCGCGCTCACGTACCCGCGACATGGCCCCCGTAGGACCACTGGCCACACTGGTGGAACCGGAAGGATTCGCTCACCTCGGACGCCCTCGCGAAGGCTACACGAGGTGATAGGAAAATAGTCAGAACTAGCAGACCAGCCACATGGAAAACGCTGGCCGCGCACGTGGATCCGACCCGACAGAGTTCGGATGACCTTCGGAGCCGAGTGGAAACGCTGTTTCCGGTCGCTGTTTTGCGCCAAAATGAGTGGCGTCGTTTGTTAGCGACGCTGGCCTTGCTCAATAATGACGTGAAAAGTGAAACAAGGCGACGATCGCTAGCGAATGTCCACGTAGAGAACGTGTCCGACACGGACATCCGTTAGACTGTCACGCTCACTCACCACGAGTGGCACGCGAAACGCACGAACATCTCGACGAACCTCGACGAGTTCGGGACCTCGGCATCGGCAGTTCGTACTCGTGTGAAGGCGCTTCTAGCGAACACGAACAACGAACACGAACGACGAACATTCTGCGCTGGCCGGACCTAATCTCGACGCTGGATCCTTTGTTGGCCTTCCGCATGGTGCCGCCCCCGCCGCCGCCGCCCCCGCCGCCGCCCATTTATTCGGCCAAACGTCTACCCAATAGAGGTGACGAACAGCCTAAATCGGAACGGGCGCCATTACTCAGACAGAATTTGTCTGCTCGCCTGACGCCTCCACAAGTGGCGAAGCGGCTCCCTGATCAGAGGAAAAATGCAACAACCTCTATTCGTCCTACTGATCTCAGATCGAGTGACGCATTCTACAGGATGCAGGACGCTCCTGCCAGGAGAGAGACGCCAACGAGCGTCTGACGTCGACGTATTCTTGGCGGACGCGTCGACCTCAAGCGTTAGCACCATTAACGGCGGATACGCAC
>MNPL01011379.1:902-12197 GCA_002081605.1 Tropilaelaps mercedesae
TGAGTAGTAAAACTTGTCGAACTATATGCAAGGATCGAATGCGTTCGAAGTATCAAATTCACTACATCGTTAGTGTCTGCCCTTGCTTGTAAGGACGCGTTGTGTCGTTCGCACACCGCGCAGCTGTGTCCCCTGTTATTTCCTTGGAGTCTTAGGAGTACGAATCTGTTTACATACGCATACACGGTTTTGTTGTTTAATTTCATCATAACCCACTTCCCCTGACCTTCGCCAGTTTAAAAGCGATTTTAATTAAACCTTTATTCTAGCAACAGTAATACGCTTTAGGATTTAATTATAATACGGAGTGCAACGAAATTACAGAGTCATAACGCATGTGATAGTTATGCGGCGTAGGCCAGCTCTTTTTCTAACTACACCAACTGTGACATTTAAACATTTGCTGTATTGTTATTCAGATCATTCTTCCCTCTGAAAAGAAATTGTTCATTTATTTTACCCTAGTATCGATAAAGGGCTAATCCATTCTCGTGACAGTTCGCCCTCTTTAGAAAATGTAAACAATTTCCTTTCGTTTAGTGAGGTGCGCGTTTGTATCGTACCGTATAATGAATCTTCCCTACTCCATTCCACATCTGTAGAATTTTCCACCACTCTTTGCGAAGCTTCCAATCTACTCTGCTTTACCGAAGATAAATGATTCATCTTGCATGGCGCACACACACACACACACAAACACACACACACGCCACCTAATGATGACGGCAAATAATCCAATCCAATCCGGTTTCTAGGACAGACAGATGTTCTCCGCACCCTATCTTAATCGAATCCAGCACGCTTGGCTTGCTAACCTATCGTATTCCCTATTGTAGGTACGCGCTGGAAAATGGAAAAATCCATTTCCGAATTCCTCTCAAGATAATCAATACATAGAGATGCACAGCAACGTTTGCTCTGAGCGGGCAAATTTTGGCCAGAAGAAGCCAATGTCGACTATTTCCGGATAATGAGGTTGCTTTATACCTTCTGGGGCGTCATACAATGGGCGTTGGCCTTTAAGGGTCATCCTGGAGATCGGTCTAACAGCTTTCACAACAGCTGTTCCCCTGACAGTCTGGACCATCGATTCGCGTTTTACTCTCTAATCGATTCAATAGCCACTGGCCGCCTATATCAGTTAATTAAAGCAGGTTCGTCTTCATGCTTGCGTGGTACTCACTCTACCAAACGAGATAGCTGTAGTTGATTTTCACGAACGCATATCAAGCGTTAATCTGCCAAATTTATCGGATCAACGCTCACAACATCTCGTTGACGATCAACTCAGGAGCGCTCTTGTTCTAGCAAAGCCACTCGTCCCTTGACCAGAAGTGGATGACCTGTTCCCTACATCGGTAACGTTGGATGATGGCGCGCACCTAACGAGAATTTGACCGTATAATAAACTTCAAGACGGTGCCAGCCGTATTGCTTCGGGATTCTTGTCTGCACTTTGGATGGAAGTTTTCTATAGGGAGCTTTCTACAAAGCCTACTTTCCAGAGCAGAGCGCTGGCAGCTTTCCAGCCATAAATACAACAGACACGAGTAGCGCAGCCTAGATCTCACCCGGCACACTCGTGCGGTGGTGGGACCAAATAGTAACACCCCCAAACGTCGAAGCAGACACGAACCAGCTATACCTCGAAAAATAATTGATTTTTTGATCAGGTAGGAAACACGTTCAGTCCAAGACCTCTGAAAGGGTTGCTTTTGACCTCCGCAAGCCGTCTAAAGCTGTGATTTTTGAAGAAAGCAACGTGTCAAGGTCACGTATAATATCTAAACCGTGCTGAACTTCGGGAGTAGAAAATGCGACACGATCATTTCGTGGCAAGTATAGTACTTTGACTACTTCGGTAGTGGTACTTCGGCAATGGTGCAGGATGGAGGGCTGGTCATAGTTCTACTCAGTTAGAATGGCGCCGGGCCGCGGAGAAGTTCTTCCGTCTGTTTGATCAGTAATAAAAAAGCCTGTGTCACTTGAGACGATTCAACACAAGCAAAGAAATCATATATATATATATATATACGTATATGAATTGGTTTTTTTCACTACCTTGCGCTGGGTATAAGATCCAGTTGAAGCTCTCGAATCTCAGGGCATTAATGTGTCAAAGGAGCCTGCGCAAAGCTGGAAATTTATGATTATATTAGGGGCGCCTGTGCCGTTGTACAGGCGGGACAAGCCAGACTTCTTCGTTCTGTTCTTGAACCGTTTCAGTCCGTTTATTGGCGCCGGACGGCACAGGATCTCTGAATACCGCTCGCTGTGTTTATTCGTTACGCGCAGGAGCTTCGCCTCTGACCGAATCTTTAATCCTATTTCTGGATATAATTACGTTTATCAATGTCCAGCACTCAATTCTCGTTCGCACAGCTTTGAGCTCCTCACGAACCTCAGTTAGCGTTAATAGGCGTTTTCTGCCGGTTTTCGGACGGTTCGCTCCGTCCGTTTAACGAACAACACCGCGTATATAGATAATGACCGAAAAACCTGCAGAAATAGGTGCCGGCAATACGTTTTTTGTCCAGATTTCTCCGCGTAGTCCTAGAAGAGATACCTACCTAGCTACTGCTAGAGCAAATTACGTTCGTGCGACGAACCTACGTAGATGAACGAGGGTCTTGGAAAAATCAGAAGCCATTTCGCGCTCTACTACTAGCACGATATGTCTGATATGCTCAGCCGTCCGGACTAGACAAACATATTGAGCCGGGCATCGCTCGTCTCAGCTTCGGCGGGATGTCATGCTCGAGTTGTATGTCTAAGTCTTCCTATCCAGCTCTTCCGACCGCTTTGGATGGGGGCTATGTGCATTCGACGGCGGAAGCAACTTGGTAAGCCCTGTTTCCACGAGACGCCGAACCATCCCACGGCTGTGGAAGGTCCGCAATGGAAAAGTAAACTTTAAGAGGTGGTGCTGGCCGAAGCAGTGCAGGATGTGTAATCAAGATAGGGCGACAGGCCGCCAAATGACTGTTGAGATCTGAACTTGAGCTGCATTGGGATTCAGCGACTCGGGTCCGTTGTGGCCTAGACGTCAACGCCTAGACATTATCAAAACTCGGCGTCGGTTTACAGCGTCTCCGGCGCGCAGCCTTCGTGAGCTCACGAGGACTCCTCTTTGACAATCGGACGCCCAGATGCTCGTTACACTGGATGAGAGCAAAATCTCTCAATAAAACGCAATCAAATTGTCGAACGGAGCGTAACGTTGATGTTCTTTCACATCCGAGATGTCAACAATCTTCATTTGTTCTATCGGCCTAGTTCCTATCCTGCGGCCTTGTTACGCTCATTCCTGGATCTTTAGAGAACCCTCCGCCACCACGACTACCCCCTGATTGAAAACGAAGTTCCGAGCTGACGTCGGCATGGACGTCATAGGCGAATCCACGCATTATCGATCACTGAGGTTGCTAAGATTGGACTAGTCGTCTAGTCGCCGGATGTAGGTAGCTAGTGAGGCGCCGGTCTAACGCACACGCGAAGCTGGTTTACTTCACAGACCTCGCGTCGCCTCGCCGAGTCGATTCTTCGTCTCTCTCTCTCGTTCTCTCCCTTTCGTGTTCTCACTTTTTCGTACGCTCCCTCCAACGGCTCTATGGAGCGGTCGAATTCACGTTGGGGTACGTTACTCGTGTCAGACGCTATTCGGCTGCCCAATACCCACTCAGCCAACGAAACTCGCAGGGGGACTTGCACGCCGGCCAGACTGGTCGGATGATGCGGCCTCCTTGAACGGGTTCCCCGGCAATAAAGCGGCATCTCCATGCCGCCGCTGAAGCGTTGGCGGAAGTGCGCAAGAACGTTCGGACTCAATCGGTCGTCGCCCGGTTAGGCCCAGCCGGGCGACGATGTCTGAAGGAGTTAGAAGGCGGAGGAGGCCGAAGCGCAGACACCAGACAGCCGCGACAGGCCCAAATCCCAGAGAAACTGGCAGAAGAGGGCCAAGCAGCAAATCGACAAGTAGTACATTATATATACATATATACATATATATATATATATATATATATATACATATATATATATATGTCAAACTGGCCCGATATGCTGCACAAGCGAGTCCGACGGGGCGCACAGAGGCCGTATGGGGTGGGGCAGGAGGCCCGATGCAGCGAGACGGTCGACGGAAGCGGGAAGGGAAGTCGGGAAAACCTACACTAATAAATTCCACCGACGGGAGCTTTGCACCGACATAACGCAAATTGCCAATCCCTTCCGAGTTGGATTGTTGCTCGAGTAGAAAACTTGTGTAGCGACGACCGGAGGAGGCCGGAACGCCTTTCCTAAGTCGGAAGGGTAGAGTTTCTTGTCCGGCAATGAACGGGGCCTACATGACCTTGCCTATACGGGCTACGCTTGAAGCGAATCACGACAACGAATAGATGGTCCCTTGTTCTATTCATCAATATTCATCGTGATTGGCAATTTGACGGAAATATGGCAACCATTTCCATAAAGCCGAGACGAGCATCACAAAGTCTCGCTCGCCGCTAATGAACAGTTCGCTTTGCCCCTGGCCTGATGAGGTGGCAATCCGTTAGCAGCTGGCAATGTTCGACTTGGCCAGATTTGCTGTTGCGTTTTCCGGGTTTCTCGCGTTCGTCCTGACCGTTAAATGCAGCTGTCAGACGCTTCAATGTAATCCATCGCCAGGCAATCGCGGCCCCGTAGTTGACTCGGGGGATTCGACACTCAACCGTTTGTTGGGCTGAGTGTTCAGTTGGGGTCGAAATAAGATCTTCACAGGCTCGCCACCAGACAAGGAACAATATCGGTAATCGATGAAACTCAACCGAGACCGACTCACTCGATAGTCACGAAGGCATCTAGGTGAGGCAGGGGAAAACACGAAAACCGCCCAATTTCTTCGGGTATAGCTGACGAGGTTGGTACACTCTGAACGAGGTTTGCCGTTTTCGCAGAAAGAAACGCCTTTGCAGGTGATCGCGTTGGGTTTCTTTAAGCTGTAGCCGCAGAAAGACAGGGCACCGGGATGAGATTCAGCGAAATACGACCAATTAGGTTCGAACCATTCTGTGCGATTAGGTGCAGCTGCCTGCAACAGGACACTGCATTTAAGGACACTTTAAGGACTGGTTCACCCGGGCTGGCAAACCCCGGACGGGATCATTTGGTCGCGTCAAACTCGCATGGTATCGATTCATCTTAATGCTCGATAACTGCGTTCGATTTTGACCACACAAAATGACGGAAGGTCAATAGGTCGACCACGTCGGCTGTCATCTGCTGAATTTGCACAACTCTGAGACAGGATAATCACCAGTGTCCGCTACGCGTGGCGTGTGCGGCCGGTGCAAAAAAAGCAAACCGCCCATTTTTGTGATATTGTCCAAGCGCATTTGACAACAGTGACAAGCAACGTCGTTGACGAGAAAGCTCTAATTACTACAAGTACAAAAGTACCCGTCTCGTACCATGGCACGACGCCCGTGCAGCCACAGTTAGCAGCTGTTTGCAACATTCTGCCAAGGGCGGCAAAACAATTTTTGAGCTTCGTCGCCTTTTCTCGGACGGTTGAAACACTTAGCGACCTCTTCACACACACACACACACGCGCACACACCCATACACACACATAAACACACACAGCTCAAAACATCCCTTGCCTCTGCGTGGTAAAATGTCCGACGTCCTACGGGACGTATAGAAGGGCGCCACCGTGTCCCTGTTTGTACTTCAACGGCGCAGTGGTTCTTTGGACAGTCTAGTCTGATACATCCAGGCCACGGGGGGGCAGATGGCAAAGGAGGTGCAAGATGAGGGCAAGACAAAGTAAGAGCCGCCGTGGACACGTTGCAATTTGCTTGGAGAAGAAACCTCTTACGGCCGCTGCTGGACCAGCCCAGCACAGGGAGCAGCCGGACTCTCCATCTGCCCAAGCCAGGACCCGCACACGGCGGTCGCACAGACGCGTTGTCCTTGGAGCGTTCTGGCCACGGAGGGGCACGATAGTGGCGCATTCCTCGTTCCTATATTGTGGGCTCGTTTACTCGGTACTCCGGGAGTGAGTACTGCTGATAGTGCAGCCGGTACGTGCGGCTGCAACGACTCATGTCTCGGACCCCGACGAGACTCCGGCTAGCCTAAACACTCAGGCGTAGCGTTTCTAATCGGGAGGGGAATACAAAAATGACGACGAGAACGGCAACGTCGGTAGCTGCGATGAAAGAGGCGAGCAAAAGTGCACTTTTGCACAGGATCCCTTCATCGCTAGGCAGCCACGATAGATTTGCGTTTAATTGGCAACCGCTGACACTCGCTAAGCAAAAAGGCCTCCTGTGCGGACGCCATGCGTAGAAGCAGTGCGAGCCCCCGCGAGGGCTGGCAGCTTTTGTTAGCAGCGAAAGCATTTTGCGGTGCGCATCCTCATACGGAAGTCGTGGACATCGTTGGCGATCTGAATGGATGAACCCAGTGAACTGGGAAGACAAAAGATCCACGAAACGAAAAATGTTTCGTTGATCGTCGATCATCCGAGACCGGCTCCGAGACCGGATGCCGTTAACATGAGTCTGGCTCAATGGCACTGTTTGTGCGCAAAAGGACAACTTCTAGCAATCGGCATTAAAAAATCTCCGGGTGGACAGCCGGCCAACTTTGGGGGCTTTCTCTTGGGTTGACAAGAAATTCGCAGGTAGCGTCGATATCATCCGACGCGTTTCGTATTGACGCGAGAAACAGGTCTGCTGGTCTCGGCATGCATATCTAATTGCAGACTAATTATATTCCCTCGTCGTCACGATACACAGAAGCCGCGTTCAGTGCGCTCTGTAGTCATGAAGTTCGGAGGACCATTAATGGTCCCCCCCATCTGTATCGAGCCATTGGCCACTTACACATGCGGCCTTTCTACGTGCTGCTGCCTTTCTACGTATCGATATGGGCAATGGTGGCTGAATGGGTTAGTGGTCGGGCGAATTTACCCCGACTCACCCCGGAAAGCGGGGTGAGTCGGGGGGAGACTCAAGACAAAGCCACTGTGTCGCAAAGGTCATATGGAAATCGCATTTCATCGAGCATTTCCATTACGGGAAGCGCCTAGGGCCGATCCTCTCCGGCTCACCGGGAAGCGTTCGGCCTTCCCAAATGAACCCAACCGCCCGCCTCAGGGAATCGAACGTAGCTAGTTTGTTCCGTCGGGAAACGGCGTGTCAACAGATTTTCCCCGCCAGCTCTTGCACCAGAAAAAAACGCTGCCTCGGGACTCGTTGGTCAGTGACTTCCACACATGCCGGACAACCTCGATGGCATGTCCCACATACCTCGGACTCTGTAATTCGAATTTTGTCCACCTCATCCCTCTTCGGTACTCACAGTTGTTCGCCGAATTCTGTCGCGTGATGCTGTTTTGCGAGGCTAGTTGGTTGTTCGATCCGTTCGTGTGGATTGAGTGTGAGCTGCTGGTCTTCAGCTTCTGCATGGACGGCGTGTTCTTGCCATCCTGCGCCTCTTGAGCCTTCTTCGCCTCAAGCTCCTTCAGCGGCATCGTAACCAGCATCATCTTGCACGGAGCCGACGCAAACGGTCAGAGCGTCCCTGCTAGCTGAACAGCCACCTTCCTTAAAAGCGTCCCACCGAATACGCTCCACAAGAGCGTCCTACCGAGGACAGGGAACAGCCGCGGCCAACATGACACCTTTGGCGGACGCTGGCCCTTGGCCAGAAGTATGACAATCGCTCCGACATCGTCTGACACTCAATGGCCACATACACTTAACGTATTCGTTGTACAGCGCAACCACGACGAGAACACCGCTCGCCGGCAAAACCGCACACGTTTTCCCGCGTCGATACAGTCGTTCCTAAAGCGAGAATCGCTTTCCAGAAAAATGCCGAGGAACATCAGAGGAAAGCGAGCGCCGGAGAATCAGAACAACACCATCAGCTGTCTGATCTAGGGGGCGCTGACTTCATCGATTCCCTCTCCACTTGCCCTTGCCTTACGTGCATTCGGGGTCCGCACCCCCGAGGTGGAGACTCCCCTGTGTGGATCCGCACTGGCAGGACATCTAAAGGCGATATATCAGATACGAAGTATCTGTACGAAGTATGAGTACGAGGTATGAGTACGAAGTACGAGTCAATAGGACAACTAAGCCGGTGTCTGTACGTCCTTCACTCTGGAACAGCTTTCACGGGACTCCGATGGACAAGGCGTCATTGGACAATGCCACCAATGCTAACAGGCGAGCGGTTTACCTACGAGAATCAACGTTACGCGGTCGGATAGGTTCGCGTTCGTGTCTTGCTGACAAACGGGCGAACACGACAAGATTGATATCCTTTTTCGGATCCCTTTCGGTCGGACTGCATGTATTCGCTTGAGGGTCTGCAACTTTTATTCAAAGACACGCCCCTGTCAATGCTAATAATATTATCGTGTATACATTGAGTTCTTTCTTGTTTGAAAGCGAGCCATCTCAAATTCCAACAAGTAGTAGTTATTGAAAAAGCCAGAACTCTCTTGGAATTCGGTGGCGTCCCGACCACGTTGGTGTGCAACGAGCTCAATCCACTCGGACCGTCCCATTTGATGCTGTTTCCACGAATCCACAGTACAGGTGGCGCCACCCAGGGCACACCAGCGGCAATGATGGCGCGCTCGACGGCATTTGCGTTACTCGCAGCCGACAGAGGGAGCCACGTGTGCCGTGCCACTCCAACCCGTATGCAGACGACGGCTCAACAAGTGTGTCCCTATGACGAATTTTCTGACCGATCGATGGGGAGTAGTCTACGCCCGGTTAGCAGAAAAGCAGGGATATGCACCGCGTTGCGCCTTTCAGCCTGTTGTATGGGGGCATTTACTCGCAGGGGTGAGCATAGCGAGAGAACACACAAGGGAGAGAGAGAAAGAGGGAGATCTTCATAAGGGAAAGGTGTGCAACGACACGTTCTCAGGTAGATGGTCCGTCTTTTCGTTACGAGAGTTCCAACATTAGCCGATAGCGAGAGGCCACACGCTCGCTTCTAGCCTGTGGCTCAGGCTAACGGGTCGGATTCGTCGTAGCTAAAAATAGCGACACGGGTCCGCTTCGTGTTCGATTGTTCGATGAGCCTACTCGACCTGTGCGGACGGCGAAGCTCGGGATCAGACAGCCGCCTTAAGGAACTCTTCAAGTCTATTAAATCTAGTTGATGACAGCGCTGATGGAGTTTCGTCAGGCGTTTCGAGGTCGTCGACTGAACGTATTCAATAAACGGGCTTTTCTGACTTCTTCGACGACGCTGTCCTCCTAACAACGTCAAGGGCGAACTTTTTGAGACCACTGGAAGCATCGGTTGTCACAAGTACTATAACCGGCGCTCACCAGTGCAAAAGTCGAAGGTCGCCTGAGAGGGCTGACTTGGAGAGGATAGTGAATTCGTTCTATTTGCGCCACTCACTGGCGTCTCGCCCCTTTGGGCTCCTCCCCGAAATCCTTAAGCCACAAACATACCGAGAAAATGCACGCAAACGAGCAGACATCCGACGTGGCCGCGTTGAACGGTTCAGTTATTGCACGAACATTATCCGAGCATTCCACGTAATGCGCCACGATCCGTCAACAGCGAGATCTGCGGCGTTCCTCTACAACCAAGGCGTTCGTATCAAATTCCGTATAGCTAACGTGCAGCTCACGTGCAGTGCAAACGTGTCAACTGTGTGATATACCTCACACGCGCATGTGGACCTAGAGACATCTCATTCAGTTAGATTCGGTAGCGTTTGAACGCCGGCGCTGTTTTGGAAACTTGGCCGGTTCTAGGCAGCGCCAGTCACCTCGGCACCTAACAGGAACTTACTGCTCGGCCTGCGTGTCCCAGAAGTGGAACGGCGTGACAGAGCGATATGCCGATAGCTCGAAGGTCCACCTCGTTGGTGAGTGATTCGTGTTCCAGTTGTCGCCCTTGGCGGCCGTTATGTGCCGAATGCTCGTGGCAGAGTTCGATCGAAAACCAGTCTTGCTACTGCAAAATGGGTTGCACTCTACCAGGCCGCTCCAGGACGAGTAACTTTCGAAGAAAAAGGCCCTATTGGTCTACCGGCGAATGCAAACCCAACCGATGCAGCTCTAGTGCATGCCGAATGCGGTATATTTCTGCTGTAGCAGGTAGAAGTCGGGCGGGCGTAAGATGTTTTGCTGTAGGGTTTGTTTAAAATTCATCTGGCAGTTAGTTCTGGATAAAGTGGACGAATATATTGAGTGCTCTTTTTTATGGATTGGGTTGCTCGCCCGGTCGCAGACCTAACGTATTAACCGCCTTTGCCCTGGTAATCAGAGAACAGTTGAGCCAAAAAGGGAGATGTTTTCTCAGCGGCAGCTAACCGTACGTATAGAATCCGCAAACTTTGTAAGTTCGCGTAAGCTTTGCTACTGGTTAGTAGGCGTGCGTATTTAGGTCTGGACGTTTACATGTATGGGGTCCATTTTACGAATCAATGCAAAAGGAATACCGTGGACGTGTAACGTTGATGAAGAGTTAGTCCTTGAAAAAGGCCAGCAGCACGCTGAACCTAGGCTTACTAATTCGCCTGGAGAATAGGACTAGGAAAGTTCGCCATTAAAGGGTCATCTAAACAATTATGAGCCCACCCAGGGCACAATATAAATATATGCGTTCCAATGGTCTATGCGTTTAGGCCGTGTTTGGAGATCGTATCGATTAAACAATGCTCAAACTCACCACCCGGAAATCGATCAGATGCAGACGTAGCCAACGTGGGCAATGGTTCCACTCAGACCCGCACATTCTATGCGTTCTACCCTGTTGAGAATGGGGTTTTGCCACTGTTTTTGCAGCTGTAGCGGATTCCGGCGAACTAGAGAACCAAATGGCCACCTAATATGTTGGACAGGCTGTTGAAAAGTGATTCCGTTGCGTTTGGCTACGGCAAAATACATGTATAGTTTGCGTAGAGATTGAGCTGGTATTACGGCGCCCTATAAAATATTTACAACTCTTTTGTTAGGAGAATCAACGCCATTTTAGCATTTATCAATCATATTAGCATTTATATATTAACTGTTATTTTGTACGTTGTCTTTAGATGGGAACGTTGTGCACTCAGGTATCTCTCGTGGAGTCAAATCAACAAAGAAGCTTTTCGAGGCTGACCATCAGCAAACATTTATTAAAATCAATGGAACTGTATGGTCCATAAATTGACACCACGGAACGTTGCCAAGCGCACAATATTCGTTGGTTAGACTAGGGCCAGGCGAATGTAATGGATAAATACAGATGTTTCTTATGTTTAGAAAATAACAATAGTAC